>CM053038.1:34530551-34565551 GCA_028564925.1 Lithobates sylvaticus
TCAGCAATCTACCAACATGTCTACCGAATTGCTCACATTTATGGCAAGGACTCATCCCAACCATTGAGAAATAAGACACATAGACGTACCATCACATATTTTATAGAACCGCATATACCAGCAGTACACACACGATCCACAGCTGGAAATACAAAAAGACCTCGCTACCGCCACCTCCCCCGCCCTTCATAGAAATAACGGACATTTACATGGAGGGGGTTCCAGGTAGGAAGCAAGGGGCGCCACTATTATATAGCAGTAAAAGTCCTGCGCCCCCCATTCAGCGCTGATTGTTCTCCAAGTCATGGCTTATAGTCCACTCGGGAGGGGAAACGACAGTGCTGTGTTCAATAAGTGCATAATCACTGGTGGGGGGGGGGGGGGGTACAAAGGACGGATTGGGGGGATGCACAGTCCATAATGCAAAAGCAGATTCACAAATATTCACATGAAGGAGAACGAAGTTCCAGGCGGCACCTCCCGGCAGCGTCACCATTAGGGTTGCAGGTTTTTTAAAAGTGAGGTAGTGTGCAAACCCCATGGGGGTGGAGTCGCTGTAGAGATGGGTTGAGTCTCCGGCAGGTGTCTGGCAAGGCCCGGAATGCTTTTTTTTTTTTTTTTGATTCAAGAGCTGTAGTAAACTATGTAGTTGAGTCGTAGGCCAGTCGTAGTAGACTATGTATGTAGTCGAGTACTAGCCCAGTCGTAGTAGACTATGTATTCGAGTCTCAGCCCAGTCGTAGCAGACTATGTATGTAGTCGAGTCCTAGCAGACTATGTAGTCGAGTCGTAGTAGACTATGTATGTAGTCGAGTCCCAGCCCAGTCGTAGCAGACTATGTAGGTAGTCGAGTCCTAGCCCAGTCGTAGCAGACTATGTAGTCGAGTCCTAGCCCAGTCGTAGCAGACTATGTAGGTAGTCGAGTCCTAGCCCAGTCGTAGCAGACTATGTAGGTAGTCGAGTCCCAGCCCAGTCGTAACAGACTATGTATGTAGTCGAGTCCCAGCCCAGTCGTAGCAGACTATGTATGTAGTCGAGTCCTAGCCCAGTCGTAGCAGACTATGTAGGTAGTCGAGTACTAGCCCAGTCGTAGTAGACTATGTATTCGAGTACTAGCCCAGTCGTAGCAGACTATGTAGGAAGTCGAGTCCTAGCCCAGTCGTAGCAGACTATGTAGGTAGTCGAGTCCTAGCAGACTATGTAGGAAGTCGAGTCCTAGCCCAGTCGTAGCAGACTATGTAGGTAGTCGAGTCCTAGGCCAGTCGTAGCAGACTATGTATGTAGTCGAGTCCCAGCCCAGTCGTAGCAGACTATGTATGTACTCGAGTCCTAGCCCAGTCGTAGCAGACTATGTATGTAGTCGAGTCCTAGCCCAGTCGTAGCAGACTATGTATGTAGTCGAGTCCTAGCCCAGTCGTAGCAGACTATGTATGTAGTCGAGTCCTAGCCCAGTCGTAGCAGACTATGTATGTAGTCGAGTACTAGCCCAGTCGTAGCAGACTATGTATGTAGTCGAGTACTAGCCCAGTCGTAGTAGACTATGTATTCGAGTACTAGCCCAGTCGTAGCAGACTATGTAGGAAGTCGAGTCCTAGCCCAGTCGTAGCAGACTATGTAGGTAGTCGAGTCCTAGCAGACTATGTAGGAAGTCGAGTCCTAGCCCAGTCGTAGTAGACTATGTATGTAGTCGAGTCCTAGGCCAGTCGTAGCAGACTATGTATGTAGTCGAGTCCTAGCCCAGTCGTAGCAGACTATGTATGTAGTCGAGTACTAGCCCAGTCGTAGCAGACTATGTATTCGAGTACTAGCCCAGTCGTAGCAGACTATGTATTCGAGTGCTAGCCCAGTCGTAGCAGACTATGTATTCGAGTGCTAGCCCAGTCGTAGCAGACTATGTATGTAGTCGAGTCCCAGCCCAGTCGTAGCAGACTATGTAGGTAGTCGAGTCCCAGCCCAGTCGTAGCAGACTATGTAGGTAGTCGAGTCCCAGCCCAGTCGTAGCAGACTATGTAGGTAATCGAGTCCTAGCCCAGTCGTAGCAGACTATGTAGTCGAGTCCTAGCCCAGTCGTAGCAGACTATGTAGGTAGTCGAGTCCTAGCCCAGTCGTAGCAGACTATGTAGGTAGTCGAGTCCCAGCCCAGTCGTAACAGACTATGTATGTAGTCGAGTCCCAGCCCAGTCGTAGCAGACTATGTATGTAGTCGAGTCCTAGCCCAGTCGTAGCAGACTATGTAGGTAGTCGAGTACTAGCCCAGTCGTAGTAGACTATGTATTCGAGTACTAGCCCAGTCGTAGCAGACTATGTAGGAAGTCGAGTCCTAGCCCAGTCGTAGCAGACTATGTAGGTAGTCGAGTCCTAGCAGACTATGTAGGAAGTCGAGTCCTAGCCCAGTCGTAGCAGACTATGTAGGTAGTCGAGTCCTAGGCCAGTCGTAGCAGACTATGTATGTAGTCGAGTCCCAGCCCAGTCGTAGCAGACTATGTATGTAGTCGAGTCCTAGCCCAGTCGTAGCAGACTATGTATGTAGTCGAGTCCTAGCCCAGTCGTAGCAGACTATGTATGTAGTCGAGTCCTAGCCCAGTCGTAGCAGACTATGTATGTAGTCGAGTCCTAGCCCAGTCGTAGCAGACTATGTATGTAGTCGAGTCCTAGCCCAGTCGTAGCAGACTATGTATGTAGTCGAGTACTAGCCCAGTCGTAGTAGACTATGTATTCGAGTACTAGCCCAGTCGTAGCAGACTATGTAGGAAGTCGAGTCCTAGCCCAGTCGTAGCAGACTATGTAGGTAGTCGAGTCCTAGCAGACTATGTAGGAAGTCGAGTCCAAGCCCAGTCGTAGAAGACTATGTATGTAGTCGAGTCCTAGGCCAGTCGTAGCAGACTATGTATGTAGTCGAGTCCTAGCCCAGTCGTAGCAGACTATGTATGTAGTCGAGTACTAGCCCAGTCGTAGCAGACTATGTATTCGAGTACTAGCCCAGTCGTAGCAGACTATGTATTCGAGTGCTAGCCCAGTCGTAGCAGACTATGTATTCGAGTGCTAGCCCAGTCGTAGCAGACTATGTATGTAGTCGAGTCCCAGCCCAGTCGTAGCAGACTATGTAGGTAGTCGAGTCCCAGCCCAGTCGTAGCAGACTATGTAGGTAGTCGAGTCCCAGCCCAGTCGTAGCAGACTATGTAGGAAGTCGAGTCCTAGCCCAGTCGTAGCAGACTATGTAGGAAGTCGAGTCCTAGCCCAGTCGTAGCAGACTATGTAGGAAGTCGAGTCCTAGCCCAGTCGTAGCAGACTATGTAGGTAGTCGAGTCCTAGCAGACTATGTAGGAAGTCGAGTCCTAGCCCAGTCGTAGTAGACTATGTAGGTAGTCGAGTCCTAGCCCAGTCGTAGTAGACTATGTAGGAAGTCGAGTCCTAGCCCAGTCGTAGTAGACTATGTAGGTAGTCGAGTCCTAGCCCAGTCGTCGCAGACTATGTAGTCGAGTCCTAGTAGGCTATGTATGTAGGAGAGTCATAGCCGACTATGTATGAGTCGTAGTAGACTATGTATGTATGTATTCGAGTCGTAGAAGACTGTATGTAGTCAAGTCCCAGCCCAGTCGTCGCAGACTATGTATGTAGTCGAGTCGTCGCAGACTATGTATGTAGTCGAGTCGTAGTAGACTATGTATGTAGTCGAGTCGTAGTAGACTATGTATGTAGTCGAGTCGTAGTAGACTATGTATGTAGTCGAGTCGTAGTAGACTATGTATGTAGTCGAGTCGTAGTAGACTATGTATGTAGTCGAGTCCCAGCCCAGTCGTAGCAGACTATGTATGTAGTCGAGTCCTAGCCGACTATGTATGTAGTTGAGTCCTAACCCAGTCGTAGTAGACTATGTATGTAGTCGAGTCCTAACCCAGTCGTAGTAGACTATGTATGTAGTCGAGTCCTAACCCAGTCGTAGTAGACTATGTATGTAGTCGAGTCCTAACCCAGTCGTAGTAGACTATGTATGTAGTCGAGTCCTAACCCAGTCGTAGTAGACTATGTATGTAGTCGAGTCCTAGGCCAGTCGTAGTAGACTATGTAGGTAGTCGAGTCCTAGGCCAGTCGTAGTAGACTATGTAGGTAGTCGAGTCCTAGCCCAGTCGTAGTAGACTATGTAGGAAGTCGAGTCCTAGCCAAGTCGTAGTAGACTATGTAGGAAGTCGAGTCCTAGCCCAGTCGTAGTAGACTATGTAGGAAGTCGAGTCCTAGCCCAGTCGTAGTAGACTATGTAGGTAGTCGAGTCCCAGCCCAGTCGTAGCAGACTATGTAGGAAGTCGAGTCCTAGCCCAGTCGTCGCAGACTATGTAGGAAGTCGAGTCCTAGCCCAGTCGTCGCAGACTATGTAGTCGAGTCCTAGTAGGCTATGTATGTAGGAGAGTCATAGCCGACTATGTATGAGTCGTAGTAGACTATGTATGTATGTATTCGAGTCGTAGAAGACTGTATGTAGTCAAGTCCTAGCCCAGTCGTCGCAGACTATGTATGTAGTCGAGTCCCAGCCCAGTCGTCGCAGACTATGTATGTAGTCGAGTCCTAGCCGACTATGTAGTCGAATCGTAGTAGACTATGTATGTAGTCGAGTCGTAGTAGACTATGTATGTAGTCGAGTCGTAGTAGACTATGTATGTAGTCGAGTCGTAGTAGACTATGTATGTAGTCGAGTCGTAGTAGACTATGTATGTAGTCGAGTCGTAGTAGACTATGTATGTAGTCGAGTCGTAGTAGACTATGTATGTAGTCGAGTCCCAGCCCAGTCGTAGTAGACTATGTATGTAGTCGAGTCCTAGCCGACTATGTAGTCGAGTCGTAGTAGACTATGTATGTAGTCGAGTCCTAGCCGACTATGTAGTCGAGTCGTAGTAGACTATGTATGTAGTCGAGTCCTAACCCAGTCGTAGTAGACTATGTATGTAGTCGAGTCCTAACCCAGTCCTAGTAGACTATGTATGTAGTCGAGTCCCAGCCCAGTCGTAGCAGACTATGCATGTAGTCGAGTCCTAGCCGGGTCCTAGCAGACTATGTATGTAGTCGAGTCACAGTCCAGTTGTAGTACAGAAAGTCAGCTTTGTGCTTGAAAATACCCCCCCCCCCCTCCAACCATTTATTTTTAATATATTCAATACCGATTCAACTGAAGGTCTAGAAAACTCTCCCTTGAATGTTCTTAAAATTCTTTTACATAGACCTGGAAATCCATAAACATGTTCATTCAGTTTACTCTTGGAACCGTACACTGGTGATACCCCACGGAAAAAAACATGGCGAGCAGGGCAAGAGGTGGATTTGGTCGCACGGCGTGAAATTCAGGAAGAGGTTCATCACTTGGTGACGAATTACCGCCAAATCGAGGAAAACCGACATGGCCAAATCAACAACCCCCCCACCAAAAAAAAAAAAAGATAGAAGGGCCATCCACCAAGAGCGCTCAGTAAGTGCAAAGATAAAATTCCGGGTGGCCAAGAACAACAGACTGCTTAGAACAGATAAAATATATATAATATACTTTGAACATGATTATTGGAACCTCTACACATCAAGACTGATGAAGGTGCAAAAATTGTAACCACACCTAAAAGGCGTAGTTCACCTGTACTAAAAAAACTGCCTCTGCAGGTACAGACCACCCGTAGGTAACAAAATTTGCAGCTTTGACTAAAGTTGGATAATGTCCATGCTATAGGTGTAGGCCATTTAGACACAGCCTGGCCAAAAAACTTGAGAAGGCATCATCTTGTCTGGCTTTATTGTTAGGTTGGTTGCTAAGACACTCCCAACCGTTAACTGACCCCCCCGCCCCCCCCCTCCGCAATCACAGAAGCAAGTTCTCAAACACCCTCCCCACGCATGTGGTGTACGGTCATCTCCGTCCCAGGCACAGTGGAGCTCAGAGCTACTGCCACAGGGGTGAGAGCGCACAGGTGGGGGGGGGGGGGGGGGGGTTGAATCAGCTGGTAGTGTCTTAGCAACGTCCTAGCAACAAAGCTGATGGGAGTTTTTCAGTCAGGGTTCAGGAGGTACATAAAATGGCCTACAACTATAGCAAGGTGTACCTTTACAGCAAGGTTTACCCTTACAATCCCATTCAATTAGTGTCACATCAGGCCAGAACCTGGCACCAAACAGTTGTTGGTAGATCTAAAAGGAGATTGTACAATCAGATTGTATAATGCAGTGGTTCTCAAGTAGGCCATGTTTTAGGAATTTCTCTTAGCTAAAATAGCTGTCCAAATTACCAAGCCATTGAATCCGGATTAAAGCACCCGTGCAAGATAAAAGGAAAACCTGGCCTGTTGGGGGTAACTTGAGGACTGAGGTTGAGAACCACTGGTATAGTGTATGATCAGCTTTACTGACCCTCTATGGCCATACAATCTCCTTTTATATCTACCGACACCTATGTAGTGGAAGGTCCATCAAATTTAGAAACAACCTGGGAGTACTTCGTTTTTAGTTAGAGGAGGTCGTACAATCTGATTGAAACGTGTAGGACAAGCTTTAAATAAAGTAACAGCAAAGCTTAAAGACGGCTGAATCCCCTGGGGGCCCCAGTGCATGGAGGGTTCCGATTGGTGCTTGAGCTGCCGAGCTAGAGTGGTCAACAGTGAGCCAACCTTCCCCCAACCAGTTGATCACAAGAATTTCGATTGGGATGTGAGTGACCGTGCATGCACAAAGGAGTAGAGTGGGGGGGGGGCAGTGACCGTGCATGCACAAAGGAGTAGAGTGGGTTGGGAGGGGCAGTGCCAGATGACAAACACAGAGGAAGGGGGGAGGTTTAGGGAGGCGACAGACGAAGCATGCACAGAAGAGTGGGTTGCTAGAGTGCTATTGCCCTCCTATAGGAATGGCCATAAATTGGGCTTCAGCCTAGGGTGGAGCCGACAGCCAGAAACCAATGCACTCTTATTAGGCAATGCGACCACCAATCAGAACGGGCCCAAATCCTCCACGTACTTCGTCCCCTGGGGAATTCAACACAGATTAAGCTGTAGTGATACTTACTGATTGCCAACAAACAAATCTGCAATGAACAGGTGAAGTTGAATGTTAACAGAATAACCTTTAGTCAAGATCAGGTTCTTTTTGTGGGACCACTCAGTATGTGAAAGACTCTGCAGACGTGACCACACCCCCCCCTCCCCCAAAAGGATAAGCGAAAATATACCACCATATACTGATAACTGCTGACTATACAGAAGGATACCAACAAGCAAAGTATTTTTCTTGACCTGTACAAAATAAAATGAAGCTTTAGAAGAGACCATGGTGGACTCCAGGAGGGGTGGCACCAGCTGTGATGGATGCAGGTAGAGTACTGGAACAAACCATGGTGGACTCCATCACAGCTGGTGCCACCCCTCCTGGAGTCCACCATGGTCTGTTCCAGTACCGTACCTACATCCAACACAGCTGGTGCCACCCCTCCTGGATGCAGGTACAGTACTGGAAGAGACCATGGTGGACTCCAGGAGGGGTGGCACCAGCTGTGATGGATGCAGGTACGGTACTGGAAGAGACCATGGTGGACTCCAGGAGGGGTGGCACCAGCTGTGATGGATGCAGGTACGGTACTGGAAGAGACCATGGTGGACTCCAGGAGGGGTGGCACCAGCTGTGATGGATGCAGGTACGGTACTGGAAGAGACCATGGTGGACTCCAGGAGGGGTGGCACCAGCTGTGATGGATGCAGGTACGGTACTGGAACAGACCATGGTGGACTCCAGGAGGGGTGGCACCAGCTGTGATGGCTGCAGGTACAGTACTGGAAGAGACCATGGTGGACTCCAGGAGGGGTGGCACCAGCTGTGATGGATGCAGGTACGGTACTGGAAGAGACCATGGTGGACTCCAGGAGGGGTGGCACCAGCTGTGATGGATGCAGGTACGGTACTGGAACAGACCATGGTGGACTCCAGGAGGGGTGGCACCAGCTGTGATGGATGCAGGTACAGTACTGGAACAGACCATGGTGGACTCCAGGAGGGGTGGCACCAGCTGTGATGGATGCAGGTACGGTACTGGAAGAGACCATGGTGGACTCCAGGAGGGGTGGCACCAGCTGTGATGGATGCAGGTACTGTACTGGAACAGACCATGGTGGACTTCAGGAGGGGTGGCACCAGCTGTGATGGATACAGGTACAGTACTGGAACAGACCATGGTGGATTCTTGAAGGAGTTGCACCAGCTTGCGATGGATACGCTACACGCACTAGAAGAAACCATGGTGGAATTTGGGAGGGGTGGCACCAGCCAGGATAGATGCTGTAGAAACACTGAAGACCATGGTGGACTCTTGAAGGGATGGATGTAGAAGAAGCACTGGAGGAAACCATGGTGGACTTCGGGGGAGATCCGGCACCAGCTGTGATGGAGGCAGGTATAGCACTGGAAAAGACCATGGTGGACTCCAGGGGAGGGGTGGCACCAGATGTGGTACAAGCACTGGAAAAGACCATGGTGGACTCCAGGGGAGGGGTGGCACCAGATGTGGTACAAGCACTGGAAGAGACCAAGGTGGACTTTGGCAGGGGGGGGGGGGCACCAACTAGGATGGATGCATGTCTTCACAATGACCCCTCACTGTCCAAGTGGTGAACACAGACTCATTAGTGGCACAAGCAACTTTGCGTTCCTCCTGAACCGACTGGCTTTCTACGGGTCAGGAAGGTCCGAGCCACACCCCCATCCCGCTGGAGGGTACCAGTCGTTAAAGCTCAGAATAGCCAGATTGTGGGGCCTGCCCTGTCCCCTTCATCCGTCGTTGGCGGCCACAAGCTGTCCCATTGGCTCGCGGATGTACACAGGTTGAATGTCCTTGGTCTTCAGGCAGTAATCGCACGCCCACACGGCCGAGGCCTCCCGCGTCAGCAGGCCGTAGGCACTTTCGGTCATCCCCGTGCACTCGCGGTGGAACCACTTCTGACAAGAGGCCTCGCATAAGATGGCGTCCTGGTCGTCGTTGACCTCGTTGCGGCACGCCCCGCAGGGATAGACAAGTCCTGGAGGGGGTTGGTGCCCAGAGTTCCCGGTGGGTTTGCTGGGCGGGGGGATGTTGTTGACCTCCGGCGTGCTGCTGTTTCCGCGGGGGGCGCTGTTTGGAGTGAAGCTTTGCTGATTGCCGTTGACGGCCGACGGCGAGCCGACGTGCTGCTCTTGGTTGAAGGTGTTGCTGGGAGGGTTTAAGTTCTTGTTGTGGTCCTCCACCCCCGGGGGGAAGTTTTGGTCGGCCCCATGGTACGGACTGGCGTTGGGAGGGAGGCTTGGCCTCTGAATTGATGGCTGTCCGAAGGGGTGACCAGGTGAGCCAAACCTTTGAGTGAAAGGTGGACCGGTGGGAGAGTTTAATACGGGGCCCGGCCCCATTTCTCCGCGGGGAGGCTGACCCATGGTGGGGGACATCATAGGGCCAAATCCCCCAACTGGCCCCTGCATTATCTGCCCACCCTGGGGGCTAAAGCTCTGTCCCATGCCTTGGTTGAACGGCTGGTTGGAGAAGTTCATGTTTCCAGGTTGGACGTAGTTGGGGTTCTGAGGCATGCCGAACCCGGGGCCCATCTGGTTGGGTGGGAAGGGCGGATGCTGGCGTCGGATTGGCTGGGGCCCTCCTGGATATCCCGGGGGAACCTGGTGCGGCATTCCACCTTGCATGCGGTAGCTGCCGAAGGGGACGGGGTTGTTCATGAACGGAGAGGCGGCGGCAGCGGCGCTGACCTTCGGGGGTCCAAAGTCATCCTCGAAGGGATTGGAAGCCACCAGGTGGTCCACCATCGGGGTTGGAGGCGGGGCAAACTCCGAGAGGTGAGAGTAGGACGGCCCCTGAAACAAGACAGGAAAGAGTCAACCACAGATCACATAGAAACAGACGGAACAAAATCATCCAACACAACACAGTACAGGCGCGCTGAGGACGCCAATGAGGTGATCGGTGATGCTGCACCATCTACAGGCCAATCCAGGAACAGCAGCCCCGGCTGACACTACCCAGATGAAAGCCAACCATTTATACTGTAATAAACCTCCCAAACAAACCTGACATTAGTATGAAGAACCGGAGCGCCTGAGTGGTCAGATCTCAGGGAACGGCGGCTCTGAATATAAAACCTTCTGAAGGGTTGGGACACCACTACGACACTATGCCCCGGAGGACGTCACATATGACGAAATGCGTAAAGCTACATGCCTAGAGCAGCGGTCATCAACCCCTGTCCTCAGGGCCCACTAACAGGTCAGGTTTTATGTATTACCTTGGGGAGATGCAGACTAGAATACTGCAATCACTGAGGGTTGATGACCACTGCCCGAGAGGACATCACATATGACGAAATGCGTAGAGACATGCTTACGACACTATGCCCTGGAGAACGTCATGTATGATGAAACGCATAGCTCTACCTACCACACCACTAATACACTATGCCCCAGACGACGTCACATGATGAAAACGTGTAGAGCTGCATCCTTACTACACTATGCATTGGAGGACGCCATGGATGACGAAACATGTAGCGCTACATAATACTACACTATGCCCCAGAAGACGTCACGTATGACCAAATGCATAGGTACATGCTTACGACACTATGCCCCGGAGAACGTCATGTATGATGAAACGCATAGCTCTACATACCACTAATACACTATATGCCCCAGACGACGTCACATGACGAAACGTGTAGAGCTACATCCTTACTACACTATGCATTGGAGGACGTCATGGATGACGAAACATGTAGCGCTACATTCTACTACACCACTACTACACTATGCCCCAGAAGACGTCGCGTATGACGAAATGCATAGGTACATGCTTACGACACTATGCCCTGAAGAACGTCATGTATGATGAAACGCATAGCTCTACATACCACACCACAAATACACTATATGCCCCAGACGATGTCACATGACGAAACGTGTAGAGCTACATCATTACTACACTATGCATTGGAGGACGTCATGGATGACGAAACATGTAGCACTACATACTACTACACCACTAAATACTACTACACCACTAATACACTATGCCCCGGAGGACGTCACATATGACGAAATGCGTAAAGCTACATGCCTAGAGCAGCGGTCATCAACTCCTGTCCTCAGAGCCCACTAACAGGTCAGGTTTTATGTATTACCTTGGGGGAGAGGCAGACTAGTATACTGCAATCACTGAGGGTTGATGACCACTGCCCAAGAGGACATCACATATGACGAAATGCGTAGAGAGACCTGCTTACGACACTATGCCCTGGAGAACGTCATGTATGATGAAACGCATAGCTCTACATACCACACCACTAATACACTATGCCCCAGACGACGTCACATGACGAAACGTGTAGAGCTACATCCTTACTACACTATGCATTGGAGGACGTCATGGATGACGAAACATGTAGCGCTACATAATACTACACCATGCCCCAGAAGACTCCACGTATGACGAAATGCATAGGTACATGCTTACGACACTATGCCCTGAAGAACGTCATGTATGATGAAACGCATAGCTCTACATACCACACCACAAATACACTATATGCCCCAGACGATGTCACATGACGAAACGTGTAGAGCTACATCATTACTACACTATGCATTGGAGGACGTCATGGATGACGAAACATGTAGCACTACATACTACTACACCACTAATACACTATGCCCCGGAGGACGTCACATATGACGAAATGCGTAAAGCTACATGCCTAGAGCAGCGGTCATCAACTCCTGTCCTCAGAGCCCACTAACAGGTCAGGTTTTATGTATTACCTTGGGGGAGAGGCAGACTAGTATACTGCAATCACTGAGGGTTGATGACCACTGCCCAAGAGGACATCACATATGACGAAATGCGTAGAGAGACCTGCTTACGACACTATGCCCTGGAGAACGTCATGTATGATGAAACGCATAGCTCTACATACCACACCACTAATACACTATGCCCCAGACGACGTCACATGACGAAACGTGTAGAGCTACATCCTTACTACACTATGCATTGGAGGATGTCACGGATGACGAAACATGTAGCGCTACATACTACTACACCACTAATACACTATGCCCCAGGAGACGTCACATATGACGAAACGTGTAGCGTTACATGCTTACTACACTGCTAATACACTACACCCCGGACATCACACATGATGAAATGGATAGAGTTACATGCTACTGGATATAAGGAGTGGGGGGGGGGCAAAATATGGTGGGGGAAAGAGGGGCTCTGCTAGCTACTCCTGGATATAAGGGTTGGGGGGGCTCTGCTGGCTATAAGGGGTGGGGAGGCAAGATTTTGGGGGCTCTGCTGGCTACTCCTGGATATAAGCAGTGGGCGGTTTGGGGTGGGGTATGATATATAGGGGGGGGGGGGGCTCTGCTGGCTACTCCTGGATTCAAGAGGGGGGGAGGGGGTATCTGCTGGTCACGCCTTGGTATAAGGTGTGGGGGGGGGGAGAAGGGGGGTTCTGCTGGCTACTCCTGGATATAAAGGGTGGGTTTCTTTTGGGGGGAGGGGGGCTCTGCTGGCCACTACTATATATGGGGGGGGGGGTGTATTGTAGCCCCACAATGTGTTGGAGGCTGAACCAGATATCTCTTGGTAGGCGGTTACAATACGGATCCCCTGTGTTAGGCTCTGATGGAAGCTGCCATTCTTGGGGGGGGACGTCCTTTCCATGGAGGCCTCCGCCCCCCCAGAAGCGGTTTGTGACCCGCGCAGCTTCCAGAGATGACTTCACACACAGGTGACAGAATACACGGATAGGACGGCTCCGCCCCTGTAGGGGAGGGGCCGGAAAGACACTGATGGACTGAGCCTCCACACACGCGATGGACAGGGCAGTCCCAACTTTCTGATTCTGCCCAATCACAGGCCCCGCTCCTCCATACCTGAGTGTTTGACTTGCGACGTTTCTTCTCCGGGCTCTTCATTTGCAAACCTGGAAGAGAAGGCGGGACAATCAGCACGCCGCCGGAGACACACCCACCACCACATGCATCATTCATGGGGGAGGGTCAGACCCACCGGGGAGACTTCACTTCCTGTTTTGGAGACCTCAGACAGGAAGTGAGAGGAAATGTCCCCCCCGATGGAAGATTCCCCCTCTACTCCGTGTTCCAGACCAGCCAATCAAAGTAGCGAGGTCTTTACCCCGCCCCCCCAAAACTCTCCTCCTGACCCCCCTGAGGAAGTCTCTATAGATCGGCCTCTCAGGTCACCCCTCCTAGGATCAGAATATCGGGGGTCACTGAGAGAACCCCCTCTTCTCATAGTGGAGGTGGGAAGAGCGCCCCCTCACTGTGGTGTCCGGAATGACACCCCGCAGTCACATCGCTGCCTCTGCGGGGCACCACCGGGGGAGGGGTCACTCAGCCATGTCTGCAGTCTCTGACAGTCTCTTGGGCCATGTATGCAGTCTCTGGTTATCTCTTGGGCCATGTCCACAGTCTCTGACCATCACCTGTACTACGTCTGCAGTCTATGACCGTGATAATGTGATAATGACATTGTCGAAAAGGGTCAGAGCATGGGTGACCTTAAAATTATTCCCCCCCCCCCCCCCTGAAAAAAAATTCTGCGGATGCCCATGGGCACAACTCTCGAAACATGTAAGCCATCTAGTTTGGCTCTGAGGAAGGGGGGTACCACCCTTGAAACGTGCAAGCAAACTAATTTGGCTCTGGAGGAAGTGGGTAAAACCCTCGAAACATGTAAGCCAGCTAGTTTGGCTCTAAAGAAGAGGGCACAACTCTCGAAACATGTAAGCCAGCTAGTTTGGCTCTGAGGAAGGGAGTACAACCATCGAAACACGTAAGACAGCTAGTCTGGCTCTGAGGAAGGGGGTACAACCCTTAAAACACATAAGCCAGCTAGTTTGGCTCTAAAGAAGAGGGTACGACTCTCGAAACATGCAAGCCAGCTGGCTCGGCCCCGCCTCTGAGGAAGCAAGCTAGGATCCAGATGATGTCCTTCCAAGCTGAGGAGCACTTGTACTGGATCGAGCGATTTTGATGCTGATGCTTACACTGATGGGCTTTGATTATCACAGCGTTTGAGTACAATTATGTTGGAGTATCAATAAATGTGTTAGTAGGGGTGATGCGCTAGGCCGGTGTGCCCTCGGTTTTTTCAGGGTGTCGTGGGCCCGCCCCTTTATAGGGTGTCAACATTCTGATATAGGATCACAGTACTGGTGTGGCCCCTCTCTATAGTAGTTAGAACACCGGTACTGACCCCCCCCCCCATAATGCTACGAGTACTGGTACTCACACCTCCCCTCCCATAGTACTATGGGTACCTCCATGAATAAGCTCCTCTGGTGGAATGAAACGCGTTAGCTTTACTATGACACCAGATGGACTTTGTGACTGCATCTTTTTGGTTTCAATAAAACGATATTGGCTTTTATAGTGAGCGTCCGCCTTCCTTTTTGGAGGCTCCATGTGTTGTATGAGTACCAATGCTGACCCCTCCTATAATACTAGAAGTATTGGGGCTGACCCGTCCCACTCCTATAGCATTACAAGTACCAACACTGACCACTCCCACACCGATAATACTGGCCCCTCCACCCAATACTATACTACTACTACTACTACTACTACAAGTACTGACCCTTCCTCATTCTATAGTACAGACCCGCATCCTGTACTACAAGTACCAACACTGACCACTCCCACACCGATAATACTGGCCCCTCCACCCAATGCTATACTATACTACTACTACTACTACTACTACTACACTACTACTACTACTACTACTACTACTACTACTGACCCTTCCTCATTCTATAGTACAGACCCGCATCCTGTACTACAAGTACCAACACTGACCACTCCCACACCGATAATACTGGCCCCTCCACCCAATACTATACTATACTACTACTACTACTACTACAAGTACTGACCCTTCCTCATTCTATAGTACAGACCCGCATCCTGTACTACAAGTACCAACACTGACCACTCCCACACCGATAATACTGGCCCCTCCACCCAATACTATACTATACTACTACTACTACTACTACTACAAGTACTGACCCTTCCTCATTCTATAGTACAGACCCGCATCCTGTACTACAAGTACCAACACTGACCACTCCCACACCGATAATACTGGCCCCTCCACCCAATACTATACTACTACTACTACTACTACTACTACTACAACTACTACTACTACTACTGACCCTTCCTCATTCTATAGTACAGACCCGCATCCTGTACTACAAGTACCGGTATTTACCCCTCTTCCTGTACCACCTGTACTGACTTCCAACAGACACCCCTTGGATATTTGTTTGGACCGGCCCACCTGATGACAGACATTCCCGTGTGGTCAGCTTTAGGACATGGTGACCCCCCCGTAAAGCAAGTTGCAGACTCACTCATGTCAAAGATGTCCCTCTGGCCATTGATGGTCCCTCGCAGAGGCTGCCGGGACTTCTCCAGGTTCTGGACGTTGACGTACGAGGGGTCATCGAAGAGGTCGGGGCGGTTCAGCGGCTTGGCGCCGGGTACGGGGAAGCGCTCCTTACCTGAATGAATGAAATGGGGAAAAAAGGATGAAACCCGGACCTGAACCAACAGGAGAAAATCAGATATAGATGAGGGGAGAGATCAGATATAGATCAGGGATTAGGGGGGACACGGTGACCAGGATGAGGGGAGAGATCAGATATAGATCAGGGATTAGGGGGGGGGGGACACGGTGACCAGGATGAGGGGAGAGATCAGATATAGATCAGGGATTAGGGGGGGGACACGGTGACCAGGATGAGGGGAGAGATCAGATATAGATCAGGGATTAGGGGGGGACACGGTGACCAGGATGAGAGTAGAGATCAGATATAGATCAGGGATTAGGGGGGGGACACGGTGACCAGGATGAGGGGAGAGATCAGATATAGATCAGGGATTAGGGGGGACACAGTGACCAGGATGAGGGGAGAGATCAGATATAGATCAGGGATTAGGGGGGGACACGGTGACCAGGATAAGGGGAGAGATCAGATATAGATCAGGGATTAGGGGGGACACAGTGACCAGGATGAGGGGAGAGATCAGATATAGATCAGGGATTAGGGGGGACACTGACCAGGATGAGAGGAGAGATCAGATATAGATCAGGGATTAGGGGGGGACACGGTGACCAGGATGAGGGGAGAGATCAGATATAGATCAGGGATTAGGGGGGACACGGTGACCAGGATGAGGGGAGAGATCAGATATAGATCAGGGATTAGGAGGGACACGGTGACCAGGATGAGGGGAGAGATCAGATATAGATCAGGGATTAGGAGGGACACGGTGACCAGGATGAGAGGAGAGATCAGGGATTAGGGGGGACACGGTGACCAGGATGAGGGGAGAGATCAGATATAGATCAGGGATTAGGGGGGACACGGTGACCAGGATGAGGGGAGAGATCAGATATAGATCAGGGATTAGGGGGGGACACGGTGACCAGGATGAGGGGAGAGATCAGATATAGATCAGGGATTAGGGGGGGACACGGTGACCAGGATGAGAGGAGAGATCAGATATAGATCAGGGATTAGGGGGGGACACGGTGACCAGGATGAGGGGAGAGATCAGATATAGATCAGGGATTAGGAGGGACACGGTGACCAGGATGAGGGGTGAGATCAGATATAGATCAGGGATTAGGAGGGACACGGTGACCAGGATGAGGGGAGAGGTCAGATATAGATCAGGGATTAGGGGGGACACGGTGACCAGGATGAGGGGAGAGATCAGATATAGATCAGGGATTAGGGGGGGGGGGGGACACGGTGACCAGGATGAGAGGAGAGATCAGATATAGATCAGGGATTAGGGGGGGGACACGGTGACCAGGATGAGGGGAGAGATAAGATATAGATCAGGGATTAGGGGGGACACTGACCAGGATGAGAGGAGAGATCAGATATAGATCAGGGATTAGGGGGGGACACGGTGACCAGGATGAGGGGAGAGATCAGATATAGATCAGGGATTAGGAGGGACACGGTGACCAGGATGAGAGGAGAGATCAGGGATTAGGGGGGACACGGTGACCAGGATGAGGGGAGAGATCAGATATAGATCAGGGATTAGGGGGGACACGGTGACCAGGATGAGAGGAGAGATCAGATATAGATCAGGGATTAGGAGGGACACGGTGACCAGGATGAGGGGAGAGATCAGATATAGATCAGGGATTAGGAGGGACACGGTGACCAGGATGAGAGGAGAGATCAGGGATTAGGGGGGACACGGTGACCAGGATGAGGGGAGAGATCAGATATAGATCAGGGATTAGGGGGGGACACGGTGACCAGGATGAGGAGAGAGATCAGATATAGATCAGGGATTAGGGGGGGACACGGTGACCAGGATGAGAGGAGAGATCAGATATAGATCAGGGATTAGGAGGGACACGGTGACCAGGATGAGAGGAGAGATCAGATATAGATCAGGGATTAGGGGGGACACGGTGACCAGGATGAGAGGAGAGATCAGATATAGATCAGGGATTAGGGGGGACACGGTGACCAGGATGAGAGGAGAGATCAGATATAGATCAGGGATTAGGAGGGACACGGTGACCAGGATGAGGGGAGAGATCAGATATAGATCAGGGATTAGGGGGGACACGGTGACCAGGATGAGAGGAGAGATCAGATATAGATCAGGGATTAGGAGGGACACGGTGACCAGGATGAGGGGAGAGGTCAGATATAGATCAGGGATTAGGGGGGACACGGTGACCAGGATGAGGGGAGAGATCAGATATAGATCAGAGATTAGGGGGGGACACGGTGACCAGGATGAGAGGAGAGATCAGATATAGATCAGGGATTAGGAGGGACACGGTGACCAGGATGGGGGAGAGATCAGATATTAGGGGGGACACGGTGACCAGGATGAGGGGAGAGGTCAGATATAGATCAGGGATTAGGAGGGACACAGTGACCAGGATGAGGGGAGAGATCAGATATAGATCAGGGATTAGGGGGGACACGGTGACCAGGATGAGGGGAGAGATCAGATATAGATCAGGGATTAGGAGGGACACGGTGACCAGGATGAGAGGAGAGATCAGATATAGATCAGGGATTAGGGGGGACACGGTGACCAGGATGAGGGGAGAGATCAGATATAGATCAGGGATTAGGGGGGGACACAGTGACCAGGATGAGAGGAGAGATCAGATATAGATCAGGGATTAGGGGGGGGGGGGGACACGGTGACCAGGATGAGAGGATAGATCAGATATAGATCAGGGATTAGGGGGGACACGGTGACCAGGATGAGGGGAGAGATCAGATATAGATCAGGGATTAGGAGGGACACGGTGACCAGGATGAGAGGAGAGATCAGATATAGATCAGGGATTAGGGGGGGGACACGGTGACCAGGATGAGGGGAGAGATCAGATATAGATCAGGGATTAGGGGGGACACGGTGACCAGGATGAGGGGAGAGATCAGGGATTAGGGGGGACACGGTGACCAGGATGAGGGGAGAGATCAGATATAGATCAGGGATTAGTGGGGACACGGTGACCAGGAGGAGAGGAGAGATCAGATATAGATCAGGGATTAGGGGGGGGACACGGTGACCAGGATGATAGGAGAGATCAGATATAGATCAGGGATTAGGGGGGACACGGTGACCAGGATGAGGGGAGAGATCAGATATAGATCAGGGATTAGGGGGGACACGGTGACCAGGATGAGGGGAGAGATCAGATATAGATCAGGGATTAGGGGGGGGACACGGTGACCAGGATGAGGGGAGAGATCAGGGATTAGGGGGGGGACACGGTGACCAGGATGAGGGGAGATCAGATATAGATCAGGGATTAGGGGGGACACGGTGACCAGGATGAGGGGAGAGATCAGATATAGATCAGGGATTAGGGGGGGACACGGTGACCAGGATGAGAGGAGAGATCAGATATAGATCAGGGATTAGGGGGGACACGTTGACCAGGATGAGGGGAGAGGTCAGATATAGATCAGGGATTAGGGGGGACACGGTGACCAGGATGAGGGGAGAGATCAGATATAGATCAGGGATTAGGAGGGACACAGTGACCAGGATGAGAGGAGAGATCAGATATAGATCAGGGATTAGGGGGGGACACGGTGACCAGGATGAGAGGAGAGATTAGATATAGATCAGGGATTAGGGGGGACACGGTGACCAGGATGAGGGGAGAGATCAGATATAGATCAGGGATTAGGGGGGACACGGTGACCAGGATGAGGGGAGAGATCAGATATAGATCAGGGATTAGGGGGGACACGGTGACCAGGATGAGAGGAGAGATCAGATATAGATCAGGGATTAGGGGGGACACGGTGACCAGGATGAGGGGAGAGATCAGATATAGATCAGGGATTAGGAGGGACACGGTGACCAGGATGAGGGGAGAGATCAGATAGATATAGATCAGGGATTAGGGGGGGACACGGTGACCAGGATGAGAGGAGAGATCAGATATAGATCAGGGATTAGGGGGGGACACAGTGACCAGGATGAGGGGAGAGATCAGATATAGATCAGGGATTAGGGGGGACACGGTGACCAGGATGAGAGGAGAGATCAGATATAGATCAGGGATTAGGGGGGGACACAGTGACCAGGATGAGGGGAGAGATCAGATATAGATCAGGGATTAGGGGGGACACGGTGACCAGGATGAGGGGAGAGATCAGATATAGATCAGGGATTAGGAGGGACACGGTGACCAGGATGAGAGGAGAGATCAGGGATTAGGGGGGACACGGTGACCAGGATGAGGGGAGAGATCAGATATAGATCAGGGATTGGGGGGGGGGGGGACACGGTAACCAGGATGAGGGGAGAGGTCAGATATAGATCAGGGATTAGGAGGGACCAGGATGAGGGGAGAGATCAGATATAGATCAGGGATTAGGGGGGACACGGTGACCAGGATGAGGGGAGAGATCAGATATAGATCAGGGATTAGGAGGGACACAGTGACCAGGATGAGAGGAGAGATCAGATATAGATCAGGGATTAGGGGGGGACACGGTGACCAGGATGAGAGGAGAGATCAGATATAGATCAGGGATTAGGGGGGGACACGGTGACCAAGATGAGGGGAGAGATCAGATATAGATCAGGGATTAGGGGGGGGGACACGGTGACCAGGATGAGAGGAGAGATCAGATATAGATCAGGGATTAGGGGGGACACGGTGACCAGGATGAGGGAGAGATCAGATATAGAACAGGGATTAGGGGGGACACGGTGACCAGGATGAGAGGAGAGATCAGATATAGATCAGGGATTAGGGGGGACAACGGTGACCAGGATGAGGGGAGAGATCAGATATAGATCAGGGATTAGGTGGGACAACGGTGACCAGGATGAGAGGAGAGATCAGATATAGATCAGGGATTAGGAGGGACACACGGTGACCAGGATGAGGGGAGAGATCAGATATAGATCAGGGATTAGGAGGGACAACGGTGACCAGGATGAGAGGAGAGATCAGATATAGATCAGGGATTAGAGGGACACGGTGACCAGGATGAGGGAGAGATCAGATATAGAACAGGGGTAGGGGACACGGTGACCAGGATGAAGGTGAGGGATAGACAACGGTCCAGATAGAGGGAGAGATCAGATATAGATCAGGATTAGGAGGGACACGGTGACCAGGATGAGAGGAGAGATCAGATATAGATCAGGGATTAGGTGGGACACGGTGACCAGGATGAGAGGAGAGATCAGATATAGATCAGGATTAGTGGGGACACGGTGACCAGGATGAGGGGAGAGATCAGATATAAGATCAGGGATTAGGGGGACACGGTGACCAGATGAGAGGAGAGATCAGATATATATCAGATCGGGGATTAGGAGGGACACAGGTGACCACCAGGATGAGGGGAGAGATCAGATATAGATCAGGGATTAGGTGGGACACGGTGACCAGGATGAGAGGAGAGATCAGATATAGATCAGGGATTAGGGGGGGACACAGTGACCAGGATGAGGGGAGAGATCAGATATAGATCAGGGATTAGGTGGGACACGGTGACCAGGATGAGGGGAGAGATCAGATATAGATCAGGGATTAGGGGGGACACGGTGACCAGGATGAGGGGAGAGATCAGATATAGATCAGGGATTAGGAGGGACACGGTGACCAGGATGAGAGGAGAGATCAGGGATTAGGGGGGACACGGTGACCAGGATGAGGGGAGAGATCAGATATAGATCAGGGATTAGGAGGGACACGGTGACCAGGATGAGAGGAGAGATCAGATATAGATCGGGGATTAGGAGGGACACGGTGACCAGGATGAGAGGAGAGATCAGGGGATTAGGGGGGGACACGGTGACCATGATGAGGGGAGAGATCAGATATAGATCAGGGATTAGGGGGGGGACACGGTGACCAGGATGAGAGGAGAGATCAGGGATTAGGGGGGACACGGTGACCAGGATGAGAGGAGAGATCAGGGATTAGGAGGGACACAGTGACCAGGATGAGAGGAGAGATCAGATATAGATCAGGGGATTAGGGGGGGACACGGTGACCAGGATGAGAGGAGAGATCAGATATAGATCAGGGATTAGGAGGGACACGGTGACCAGGATGAGGGGAGAGATCAGATATAGATCAGGGATTAGGGGGGACACAGTGACCAGGATGAGGGGAGAGATCAGGGATTAGGGGGGACACGGTGACCAGGATGAGGGGAGAGATCAGGGATTAGGGGGGACACGGTGACCAGGATGAGGGGAGAGATCAGATATAGATCAGGGATTAGGGGGGACACGGTGACCAGGATGAGGGGAGAGATCAGATATAGATCAGGGATTAGGAGGGACACGGTGACCAGGATGAGGGGAGAGATCAGATATAGATCAGGGATTAGGAGGGACACGGTGACCAGGATGAGAGGAGAGATCAGATATAGATCGGGGATTAGGTGGGACACGGTGACCAGGATGAGGGGAGAGATCAGATATAGATCAGGGATTAGGAGGGACACGGTGACCAGGATGAGGGGAGAGGTCAGATATAGATCAGGGATTAGGGGGGACACGGTGACCAGGATGAGGGGAGAGATCAGATATAGATCAGGGATTAGGGGGGACACGGTGACCAGGATGAGAGGAGAGATCAGATATAGATCAGGGATTAGGGGGGACACAGTGACCAGGATGAGAGGAGAGATCAGATATAGATCAGGGATTAGGGGGGACACGGTGACCAGGATGAGGGGAGAGATCAGATATAGATCAGGGATTAGGAGGGACACGGTGACCAGGATGAGGGGAGATCAGATATAGATCAGGGATTAGGAGGGACACGGTGACCAGGATGAGGGGAGAGATCAGGGATTAGGGGGGACACGGTGACCAGGATGAGAGGAGAGATCAGATATAGATCAGGGATTAGGGGGGACACGGTGACCAGGATGAGAGGAGAGATCAGATATAGATCAGGGATTAGGGGGGACACGGTGACCAGGATGAGAGGAGAGATCAGATATAGATCAGGGATTAGGGGGGACAAGGTGACCAGGATGAGGGGAGAGGTCAGGGATTAGGAGGGACACGGTGACCAGGATGAGGGGAGAGGTCAGATATAGATCAGGGATTAGGGGGGGGGGGACACGGTGACCAGGATGAGGGGAGAGGTCAGATATAGATCAGGGATTAGGAGGGACACGGTGACCAGGAAGAGGGGAGATCAGATATAGATCAGGGATTAGGAGGGACACGGTGACCAGGATGAGGGGAGAGATCAGATATAGATCAGGGATTAGGGGGGACACGGTGACCAGGATGAGAGGAGAGATCAGATATAGATCAGGGATTAGGGGGGACACAGTGACCAGGATGAGAGGAGAGATCAGATATAGATCAGGGATTAGGGGGGGACACAGGTGACCAGGATGAGGGGAGAGGTCAGATATAGATCAGGGATTAGGGGGGACACAGTGACCAGGATGAGGGGAGAGGTCAGATATAGATCAGGGATTAGGAGGGACACGGTGACCAGGATGAGAGGAGAGGTCAGATATAGATCAGGGATTAGGGGGGACACAGGTGACCAGGATGAGGGGAGAGGTTAGATATAGATCAGGGATTAGGGGGGGGGGGGACACGGTGACCAGGATGAGGGGAGAGGTCAGGGATTAGGGGGGGACACGGTGACCAGGATGAGGGGAGATCAGATATAGATCAGGGATTAGGGGGGGGGGGACACGGTGACCAGGATGAGGGGAGAGGTCAGATAAGAACAGGGATTAGGGGGGGACACGGTGACCAGGATGAGGGGAGAGATCAGAAATAGATCAGGGATTAGGGGGGGGGACAAGGTGACCAGGATGAGGGGAGAGATCAGATATAGATCAGGGATTAGGGGGGTGACACGGTGACCAGGATGAGAGGAGAGATTAGATATAGATCAGGATTGGGGGGGGAGAGGAGGGGGGGGGGGAGAGGAGGGGAGGGGGGGGGGACACGGTGACCAGGATGAGAGGAGAGATCAGAAATAGATCAGGGATTAGGGGGGGGGACAAGGTGACCAGGATGAGGGGAGAGATCAGATATAGATCAGGGATTAGGAGGGACACGGTGACCAGGATGAGAGGAGAGATTAGATATAGATCAGGGATTAGGGGGGACACGGTGACCAGGATGAGGGGAGAGATCAGATA
The DNA here is from genome assembly GCA_028564925.1 of Lithobates sylvaticus. NCBI lineage: Eukaryota > Metazoa > Chordata > Amphibia > Anura > Ranidae > Lithobates > Lithobates sylvaticus. The sequence continues at coordinate 34,554,299 of CM053038.1, forward strand.
TAGATCAGGGATTAGGGGGGACACGGTGACCAGGATGAGAGGAGAGATCAGATATAGATCAGGGATTAGGGGGGACACAGTGACCAGGATGAGAGGAGAGATCAGATATAGATCAGGGATTAGGGGGGGGACACGGTGACCAGGATGAGGGGAGAGATCAGATATAGATCAGGGATTAGGGGGGACAAGGTGACCAGGATGAGGGGAGAGATCAGATATAGATCAGGGATTAGGGGGGACACGGTGACCAGGATGAGAGGAGAGATCAGATATAGATCAGGGATTAGGAGACAAAGAATGGGTGGAGTTATCAGGAAAGGCGGAGTCACTTGTTACCTTGTACTGAGGCCTGTGGCTGCAGCTTTCGTGGGTCCTGCTCCGCCCCGGTGATCTGTCCCACTGGCTGTGGACAGGAAAGGACAGTCACATAACGATTTATTGCTATATTATATATATATATCTCCCACCCCCTCCCCCCGTCCTATCTCAGCGCAGCCTCACCAGAGTGGCGCCCATGTGATTGGGGCTTTGCCTCGGTACTGCAGGAGCCGCTCCCTCCCGTAATCGCATGTCCACCACCCCGCCGATGGGCGGCTCTTTGCCTGGGAAATCATTGTAATAGGCGTGGTCTGGAAGCTCCTCCTCTTCCTCGTCCCACGCGGATCCGTCAAACCCGGCCATCCTGGAGAGAAGTAATAAAAAAAGGGAGAGATGAACATTACAGGTTCTGTTCTCCTCCCGCACATCTCTGACCCACAATACTTGGGAGGGGGATGGGGGGGGTTGGGAGTACCTGTCATGCGGAGTCACTAATTTTGGAGGATTTTTGAGGTATTGTTTGAAGCGGAGTTCAAAGGCCTGTCCGATGGTGCTGATCACATCCTGGGCGAGACCCTCAGGGCACTCCAATATATGGCAAGCTGAGGGGACACAGACAGTTCACGTTACCATTCTGTAAAGGGCTTCACCTGATACTTCCAGGTATGGAGAACCATGTGACAGCGCTGCTGTGTGGGGATTGGCTGCTCAGGTTCACCCTTCCCACCGACTGTATGCGTGGCATCGCGGAGGCGGGACTTATTCTGTACTGTCACATAGGAGTACCTATTGTGTGCTGGAAGCCAACTCCTGTGCATGCTCTTAGCACTGTGACTGCGCTGTTATGACCAGCTCTGGGTCGTGGACCAATCCGGAGGCAGTAGGACAGGCTCCCAATCATGTGATCACTGTGATTGGCCATCAGTGATCACATGACCCGAAGCCCGTCCTGCTGGCCAGCACAGTGATCACATGACCGGGAGCCCGTCCTGCAGGCCAGCACAGTGATCACATGACCGGGAGCCCGTCCTGCTGGCCAGCACAGCGATCACATGACCGGGAGCCCGTCCTGCTGGCCAGCACAGCGATCACATGACCGGGAGCCCGTCCTGCTGGCCAGCACAGCGATCACATGATCGGGAGCCCGTCCTGCTGGTCAGCACAGCGATCACATGACCGGGAGCCCGTCCTGCTGGCCAGCACAGTGATCACATGACCCGGAGCCCGTCCTGCTGGCCAGCACAGCGATCACATGATCGGGAGGCCCGTCCTGCTGGTCAGCACAGTGATCACATGACCGGGAGCCCGTCCTGCTGGTCATCACAGCGATCACATGACCGGGAGCCCGTCCTGCTGGTCATCACAGCGATCACATGATCGGGAGCCCGTCCTGCTGGCCAGCACAGCGATCACATGACCGGGAGCCCGTCCTGCTGGTCATCACAGCGATCACATGATCGGGAGCCCGTCCTGCTGGCCAGCACAGCGATCACATGACCGGGAGCCCGTCCTGATGGTCATCACAGCGATCACATGATCGGGAGGCCCGTCCTGCTGGTCAGCACAGTGATCACATGATCGGGAGGCCCTTCCTGCTGGTCAGCACAGTGATCACATGATCGGGAGGCCCTTCCTGCTGGTCAGCACAGCGATCACATGATCGGGAGGCCCTTCCTGCTGGTCAGCACAGCGATCACATGATCGGGAGCCCGTCCTGTTGGTCATCACAGCGATCACATGATCGGGAGCCCGTCCTGCTGGCCAGCACCGTGATCACATGATCGGGAGCCCGTCCTGCTGGCCAGCACAGCGATCACATGATCGGGAGCCCGTCCTGCTGGCCAGCACCGTGATCACATGATCGGGAGCCCGTCCTGCTGGCCAGCACAGCGATCACATGATCGGGAGTCTGTGTAACAGCTTTACTATTTCTTAAAGGGCCAGTGGAAAAGGGGTTCAAAGAGGACTTTTGGATGTCCGTATCTCATTCATGATGGAGACCGCGCTGGTCGCGGGTGAGCGACTACGAAGACAGGTCGGGAGAAACACCTCCAGGTCGGTTGTGCACAGTATTAGATAAACGCTCTTAAGGGGAGGGGCTGCTGCCTTTTTGGTACGGTTTTATGGTGGTTTCCACATGTAAAAAGGAAGGAAGGAAGGAAGGAAGGGGAAAAGGAAGGAAGGAAAAGGAAGGAAGGAAGGAAGGAAAGGAAGGAAGGAAGGAAAGGAAGGAAGGAAGGAAGGAAGGAAGGAAAGAAAAGAAAGAAAGAAAAAGAAAGGAAGGGGAAAAAAGGAAGGAAGGAAGGAAGGGAAAAAAGGAAGGAAGGAAGGAAGGAAGGGGAAAAAAGGAAGGAAGGAAGGGAAAAAAGGAAGGGGGGAAAGGAAGGAAGGAAGGAAGGAAGGGGAAAAAAGGAAGGAAGGAAGGAAGGAAGGAAGGAAGGAAAAAAGGAAGGAAGGAAGGAAAAGGAAGGAAGGAAGGGGAAAAAAGGAAGGAAGGGGAAAAAAGGAAGGAAGGAAGGAAGGAAGGAAGGAAGGAAGGGAAAAAAGGAAGGAAGGAAGGAAGGAAGGAAGGAAGGAAGGAAGGAAGGGGGAAAAAGGAAGGAAGGAAATGGAAGGAAGGAAGGGGAAAAAAAGGAAGGAAGGATGGAAGGAAGGAAGGAAGGAAGGGGGAAAAAGGAAGGAAGGAAGGAAGGAAGGAAGGAAGGAAGGAAGGGGAAAAAAGGAAGGAAGGAAGGAAGGAAGGAAGGAAGGAAGGAAGGAAAGGAAGGAAGGAAGGAGAAAAAAGGAAGGAGAAAAAAGGAAGGAGAAAAAAGGAAGGAGAAGGAAGGAAGGAAGGAAGGAAGGAAGGAAGGAAGGAAGGAAGGAGCACCCCAGTATCCAAAAAAAAATATAAGTAGGTTAAAAAGTTGTTTATTGAAAGTAGCAACCAGTACATCAAGCCAACGGGTTTCAGGGGGAAAGGACTCTTCATCAGGGCTTTCCAATAAGCACAAAAAATATACAGAAAAGAAAGATCTATAAAATTGATCATGGGACGGGATGATAACATTTATACACTTTTACCTCATTTTTATATATCGCTTTTCTGTATATATTTCAAGCTCGCTCAGGAGGCTTGACAAAGGGGAAGTCCCTGCCCCTGAAACGCATTGGCTTGATGTACTTGCATTTCAAACCCGTATTCTTTGGACACCGGACGCGTCTCCCTTCCTCCTTTTGGACGTCCGGCCAGTTCAAAAACAATTTTCATTGGAGGTCACAAAACTTTGGCCCCTTTCACACTTGTGCGACTTGTGACTCCATGATTTCCAATGAGTAGCGTTCATATCTGTGCGACTTCAAGTCACAGCGACTGCAAAGTAGTCCCTGTACGACTTTGGCCCGACTTTGATGCGACTCAATATTACACAGGCCTCGCTTCAAGTCACGTCAAAGGCCCCTTTCACGCTGCTTAAAAGTCGCAGGATTCCAGCGAACGCCTGTGTCTGTCTACAGACCTCGACGCATATCAGAGTCGCACCAAAAGTAGTACAGGGACAACCAGTGCGACTTGAGGAAGTCGCACAGATATGAGCGGTACTCATTGGAAATCATGGGGTGGGGGTACGACTTGTCATGTGACTGAAGTCCCAAGTCGCACGAGTGTGAAAAGGCGCCGAATACACAAAGTCATCAGATACGTCTCATGATAAACCCCCCCCCAAAAAAAAAAAATGAAAATAGACCCTCCCCCCCCCCCCCCCCCCCCCCCCATTCTTACCTCTTTGATTCACTGGATCTTTGGCAACATAAGCTACATATTCTGCTGTGTCCTGCAATACAACATGGAGGGAGAACCGTTACCCACAATCCTCCACTCCTCCGCACTCAACACTCTACATATAGGCTGCACCTCTAGACCTGCAGTGCACAATATGACCGACAAATGAGGCGACCCTATATTATTGGCCACAGGGGGAGGGAGGGGGGACCCTATATTATTGGCCACGGGGGAGGGAGGGGACCTTATATTATTGGCCACGGGGGAGGGGGGGGACCTTATATTATTGGCCACAGGGGGGGGGACCCTATATTATTGGCCATGGGGGAGGGGGGACCCTATATTATTGGCCATATGGGGGAAGGGGGGGAACCTATATCTGCCACAGGAAGGGGGACCCTATATTATTGGCCATGGGAGAGGGGGGGACCCTATATTATTAGCCGCGGGGGGGGGGGCCCTATATTATTGGCCATGGGGGAGGGAGGGGCGACCCTATATTATTGGCCATGGGGGAGGGAGGGGCGACCCTATATTATTGGCCATGGGGGAGGGAGGGGGCCCCTATATTATTGGCCATGGGGGAGGGGGGGGCCCCTATATTATTGGCCATGGGGGAGGGGGGGGGCCCTATATTATTGGCCATGGGGGGGGGGGGCCCTATATTATTGGCCATGGGGGGGGGCCCTATATTATTGGCCATGGGGGAGGGAGGGGCGACCCTATATTATTGGCCATGGGGGAGGGGGGGACCCTATATTATTGGCCATGGTTTTGAGGTGGGATGTCCAACAAGCTCATACAGATGTGATGGTCGGGTGTAGACAGACTTTGTGTTGCCCCTCTGACCGCACTCACCGGATCTCCCCCGGAGGCGAAGGATATGGACTGCATGTGGTGATTTGCGATGATCTGCGGGAACAAGAAAATGTATTATTATTCGGCTTTAATACAGCGCACATTTCTTGAGACCCAAAAATTCCCCCCCCCCCCCCCGTACAAACCCCCCCCAAAAAAATCACCCCTCCAGTACAAATACCCCCCCCCCCCATCACCCTCCCAGTACAAATACCCCCCCCCCAAAATCACCCTCCCAGTACAAATACCCCCCCCCCCAAAATCACCCTCCCAGTACAAATACCCCCCAAAATCACCCTCCCAGTACAAATACCCCCCCAAAATCACCCCCTCCCCCAGTACAAATACCCCCCCCCCAAATCACCCTCCCAGTACAAATACCCCCCCAAATCACCCTCCCAGTACAAATACCCCCCCCCCCAAATCATCCTCCCAGTACAAATACCCCCCCCCCCCAAATCACCCTCCCAGTACAAATAAACCCCCAAATCACCCTCCCAGTACAAATACACCCCCAAATCACCCTCCCAGTACAAATACACCCCCAAATCACCCTCCCAGTACAAATACCCCCCAAATCACCCTCCCAGTACAAATAACCCCCCAAATCACCCTCCCAGTACAAATAACCCCCCCCCCCCCCCCTCCCCCAAATCACCCCTTTTTGGAACACAGACAGTCCAAGGTATTTAGAAGTTTTTTGAAGTTTAACATTTTTTGGTTATAATTAATTGGAAAATTAAGAAATAAAAAAAAAAATAAAAAAAAAAAATGACTATCACCAGTACAGTACGGCGTCGTCATAACTGGTGTGGTGGTGATCAGAGACACCGACTGGTGACCGTATGAAAAAATGTAAAAAAATAAAAGATAAAATTTTTTTTTTGTATTGATTTTCTTTTTTACATTTTTAAATGATTTTTTTTTTTTCCATCAGTGCAGTGTTCCCATAGTAACCACTCTGTGGAAGTGATAGGGATTTCTTCTGTGAACTGACCCTTTAAATGGCAGATAACTGGGTTCATTCAGAGGGTTTTGTTGTGATTAGCCGCGATTGGTCACAGTGATCACATGGTACGGATGGGACTGCACCATGTGATCACTGTGACCAATCACAGATAGCGACACAATTGTATACAATGGATGGCATAAAAAAAAACATCATGTGACCTGCTGCGATTGGTTACAGCGATCACATGGTATGGATGGGACTGCGGTTGGCCTGGTCTGTACCATGTGATCACTGTGACCAATCACAGATACAATGGATGGCATAAAAAAAAGGAAACCCTCCATTCTTTACAACCATCATGTGACCTGCTGCGATTGGTTACAGCGATCACATGGTAATGGCAGCAGGTCAGTGCAGTGATCAGCCATTGGACACAGCTGTAGACAAATCGCGGCCCCCCGCCGATGCGTGGGAAGCGCATGTACTTGGAGGAGGTCATAGAACAGGGGGGAGGAGCCGCCACTGTACTATAGGCCGGGGCGGGAATTCTGCCTTTCCTAGTCGCCCCGCCCCCCCCAGTCATCAACATCTCCATTACATTATTGTGTTCCCAATGACATCATCACCGGGTCTCTGTGCTTTTCTATGTAATCCAGGCAAATCATGGCTGGTGGGAGGGGCTTTCTGAAAACATCACAGCCCCCCCCCCCCGCTCTGATACAAGCAAATGGGAGGAGTTACACAAATATCAAAAGACAGAGATAGGTGGGTGTGCATTTGCATGCAGTCTAGGCGACGCCCACGCGTGATGTTGAGCCTCCATGATTGGAAGGGTATGTCGGGGGGGGAGGGCTCGATGATGCTGGGTGTCACGGCTCACCTGCTTGCAGTCGGAAGCCATGAGGTTGAGGCTGCTGGTGGACACGGTGAGGGTGATCGGCATCCCGGCAAACTTCAGGTTACACTTCCCCAGGATGGAGTTGAGGGCGCGGCCTCCCGTCTGCGAGACACAAAAATCAGACCAATCAATAGAGACGCGGCTGTTCCCTTCCACCTGATTAGCCAGGCCTGGAATACATCACGCTGACCCCTCCCCCCCCCCCTCCATTATCAGAAAACCAATATTGATTGGTCACTTAACCGCTGCGCTGCCGTCACCTCCTCTGTACGGGGGAGGGGATTAACCCCTCTGTTCCCAACAAGGGAGGTCCTCCACCTTCCTCCTCCTCCTAGAGGTGGCTCCGCCCACAACGGATCATTCCGTCTTCTGTGGATGGTCACTGTTCTGATTCTTGTTAATATCCCCCTCCCACTTTCTGATAGCTCCGCCCCCATCTACTGCATTAAAGTAACTCCAGACAAAAAACTTTTATTTTGTATCCAAGTATTAGAACACCTGGCGTTTTCTTTTATTTACTGCAGTGGGCGGGGTCTTTAGGAGGAGTTATGCAAATATCAAAAAATGCCTTGATGGGTGGGGGTGTCAGTCTGGAGGAGTGGGAGTTTCCTAGGCAGACTGTACATAGGTAACGCCCACAATGTGATGCTAAGCCTCCATTACTGACAGAACTGATGAAAGGTGAAAGGGGAGGGGCCAGTCAGACTGGGGAGGAATAGACGAGGAATGGGCGGTCCTAGACAGGCTGTATTTGCATAGGTAACGCCCACAATGTGATGCTGAGCCTCCATTACTGACAGAACTGATGAAAGGGGAGGGGCCAGTCAGACTGGGGAGGAATAGACGAGGAGTGGGCGGTCCTAGACAGGCTGCATTTGAATAGGTACCGCCCACATGTGGTACTGAGCCTCCATGATTGAAAGAGCTGAAATACAATGAATGAAAGAGGCGGGGCCAGGGACAGTAAGGCCGCGTACACACGAAGGGACAATCCCGCGGGATTATCCGCTGGACTGAAGTCCAGCGGATAATCCCCTCGTGTGTGGGCGCCGGCGGACTTTTTGGCGCCAAAGTACGGCGGACTAAAGTTTCAGGTTTTGTTTTCAAATTATCCGCTGGACTTGGAAGTCCAGCGGACAATCCCGCCGTTAGTGGGCAAGTCCGCGGGACTTTTGAAATGAACGGACTTGCCCCGCCCCCTTGTGTTGTCACAGTCCCGGAGGATGCTGGGACTGTGACATCGCAAGGGGGGGGGGTCACCATGTGACATGAACATGTGACCCTGTCCCCCATGTCCCTATATAAGTCCGAGCGCAGATCGGCACAGGCATTCCGGCAGAGACAGCGACGGGTCAACATCGGAAGAAGAAGAAGAACAAGAAGGACAAGAAGAAGGACAAGAAGAAGAAGGCGGCGTCGGCGGCGCGGAAGACGACGACCGCCGCAAGAACAGAAGAGACCCCCAGGAAGACCCCCGAAGGCGGATCGAGACCCCCAGACGACGGCGGCGACGACGAAGAAGGTAGCCGGACTCCTCCCCTCGTGAAAGAGCTAGGTAAAAGAGCAGAAGAGAGGGGGAGGAGTCCGGCGAGAAGACCCCCAAGACGGAAGAAGACCCCGAAGGCGGATCGAGACCCCCAGACGGCGGCGACGACGAAGAAGGTAGCCGGACTCCCCTCGCTCGGTAAAAGAGCTTGGTAAATGGCGGGGGAGTCCGGCGAGAAGACCCCCAAGACGGAAGAAGACCCCCGGAGCAGTGCAATAAACTATTTTTTCAAAAGTGTGGGTGTTTTTTTTTACTTTACATTTTACACCTTAGGTGAATGGGTAGGGGTACATCGTACCCCATACTCATTCACATAGGGTGGGGGGCCGGGATCTGGGGGCCCCTTATTAATGGGGGTTCCCAGATTCCGATAAGCCCCCGCCCGCAGACCCCGACAAACCAACGGCCAGGGTTGTCGGGAAGAGGCCCTTGTCCTCATCAACATGGGGCAAAGGTGCTTTGGGGTGGGGGGGGCCGCACGGCCCCCCTTTCCCCAGGGCACCCCCCATGTTGAGGGCACGCGGCCTGGTACGGCTCAGGAGGGGGGGGGGGGCGCTCGTTCGTCCCCACCCCATTCCTGGCCTGCCAGGCTGCGTGCTCGGATGAGGGTCTGACATGGATTTGGGGGGAACCCCCACGCCGTTTTTTCGGCGTGGGGATTCCCTTTAAATCCATGCCAGCTTGCGGAGCTAGCGCGGCGGCATTTACTGCCTACGCTAGCTACGTAACTGAAGTCACGTGCTAAATGAACGGACTGCTCCGTGTGTGGGCAAGTCCGTTCATTTTCAAAAGTCCCGCGGACTTTTGGCCGGCGGATTATCCGCTGGACAAGTCCGTGCGTGTGTGGGCAAGTCCACACCCTCGGAAAGTCCAGCGGACCTAGCCGGAAAGTCCAGCGGATTGTCCGCTGGACTTAGGTCCGCCGGCAAAAGTCCGTACGTGTGTACGAGGCATAAGGCGGACCATCCTCTTATCAGGAAATGAGGCGGGGCTCTGACTTGCTGCAGTAAAATCAGAGGAAACCGTTTCAGTTCAGGGGGAGGAGCCGGTACACCCGAAGGACGGATTTCAGTCCAGGGGGAGGAGCCTGTACACCCGAAGGACGGATTTCAGTCCAGGGGGAGGAGCCGGTACACCCGGAGGATGGAGGGAGGATTTCAGTGCAGGGGGTGGAGCCTGTACACCTGGAGGATGGAGGGAGGATTTCAGTCCAGGGGGAGGAGCCTGTACACCCAGAGGATGGAGGGAGGATTTCAGTCCAGGGGGAGGGGCCTGTACACCCAGAGGATGGAGGGAGGATTTCAGTCCAGGGGGAGGAGCCTGTACACCCGGAGGATGGAGGGAGGATTTCAGTGCAGGGGGAGGAGCCGGTACACCCGGAGGATGGATTTCAGTGCAGGGGGAGGAGCCTGTACACCCGGAGGATGGAGGGAGGATTTCAGTCCAAGGGGAGGAGCCTGTACACCCGGAGGATGGAGGGAGGATTTCAGTCCAGGGGAGGAGCCTGTACACCCAGAGGATGGAGGGAGGATTTCAGTCCAAGGGGAGGAGCCTGTACACTGAGGATGGAGGGAGAATTTCAGTCCAGGGGGCGGAGCCTGTACACTGAGGCTGGAGAGAGGATTTCAGTGCAGGGGGAGGAGCCGGTACACCCGGAGGATGGAGGGAGGATTTCAGTCCAGGGGGAGGAGTCGGGAACACCTGGAGGATGGAGGGAGGATTTCAGTGCAGGGGGAGGAGCCTGTACACCCAGAGGATGGAGGGAGGATTTCAGTCCAAGGGGAGGAGCCTGTACACTGAGGATGGAGGGAGAATTTCAGTCCAGGGGGCGGAGCCTGTACACTGAGGCTGGAGGGAGGATTTCAGTGCAGGGGGAGGAGCCTGTACACCCGGAGGATGGAGGGTGGATTTCAGTGCAGGGGGAGGAGCCTGTACACCCGGAGGATGGAGGGAGAATTTCAGTGCAGGGGGAGGAGCCTGTACACCCGGAGGATGGAGGGTGGATTTCAGTGCAGGGGGAGGAGCCTGTACACCCGGAGGATGGAGGGAGAATTTCAGTGCAGGGGGAGGAGCCTGTACACCCGGAGGGTGGATTTCAGTGCAGGGGGAGGAGCCGGTACACTCAGAGGATGGAGGTTAGCTTTTATCAAAGTTGTTCTCCCCTACTCCTCAGGGGAGGGGAAGAGACAGAACTCCGCCCACTCAGTGTACCTCTATGACATTAGCTCTTGGTATGGGGGAAGATCACACAGGTAGTAGAAGAGGATAAAACGGACGCACACGGTGGACGGCACGCGGTGGGCGGCACTCACCTTCCTCCTCCGCAGAGCGCCCTTGGCCCCGGGGACGGCATCACACACCAGGCTGATGGCTTCTCTGTGGAGAGGAGGACACAGTTAGGGGGTCATCTCCATAACATGGGGGAGGGAGGTGTTCTGTAGCTCCGTCCCAGTGTAAGCCCCGATCTGCCATAGATATGGGCGTTGTCACACTACAAAACACCTCCATCTCTTCTCATCTCCATGACCTCTTGGGAGGTGTTTTGTAGTGTGACAGCGCTGCTCTTCCATAGATAATGTACAAGGAATGAGCACCTCCCAATAGGTTATAGAGAGGAGGAGAGGAGGTGTTTTGTAGTCTTGTTCAATGTACCGTATCTATGGAAGAGCAGTGCTGTCACCCTGGGCCAGGGCTACAGAACACCTCCCCCTCTCAATAGCATAGGGGGAGATATTCTGTAGTCTTGTCCTAGGGTGACGTCGTTCATTTACTGTATTTAATGGTACGGCAGCATTGTCACCCTAGGACAAGACTACAGTACATCTCCCCCTATGCTATTGAGGTGAGAGGTGGAGGTGTTCTGTAGTCCCGCCCCAGGGAGACAACGCTACTGTCCAATAGATACAGTACAGTGAATGAAC
>CM053038.1:34570551-34583051 GCA_028564925.1 Lithobates sylvaticus
ATAGGGGGTGGCGTGTATAGGGGGTGAAGGAATATATAGGGGGTGGTGGTGTATATACAGGGGGTATGGAGGTATATATACACAGGAGGTATATATAGGGGGTGGTGGTGTATATACAGGAGGTATATATAGGGGGTGGTGGTGTATATACAGGAGGTATGGATGGTATATATAGGTGGTGGTGGTGTATATACAGGAGGTATATATAGGGGTGGTGGTGTATATACACAGGAGGTATATATAGGGGGTGGAGGTGTATATACACAGGAGGTATATATAGGGGGTGGAGGTGTATATACAGGAGGTATGGATGGTATATATAGGTGGTGGTGGTGTATATACAGGAGGTATATATAGGGGTGGTGGTGTATATACACAGGAGGTATATATAGGGGGTGGAGGTATATATAGGGAGTGGAGGTATATATAGGGGGTGGTGGTGTATATACACAGGAGGTATATATAGGGGGTGGTGGTGTATATATCTAAGGGGCGGTGTATATACGGGGGGGAGGGGTTATAGAGGTGTAATTATAGAACAGCCAGTCTTACCCGGACGAGGTAGAAGACTCCGGGCCCCATCACTTTGTCATCGGGGTGCAGCCACCCCCGGGTGGGCTTGTTGACGAAGCTGCCATGCCGTGTCCACTCGTCTCCCGCCAGTTGTCCTCCTTCCACTCGGGACTTCCTCCCGCAGCTCAGCTTGTTCATATCCTGAGAGAAAACAGTAAAAGTCCTTCCTAAGTCGGGGCTGTCAGCGTTGTCGGCCGCCTCCCCCGGGCTGCCCGTGTCCTTGGCCGCCCCGGAGGAGAAGCTGCGCAGGCTGAGGAGGTTGGCCGGGTTGGAGAGCTTGAGGTTGGCCATTTTGGGGAAGAAGGAGCAGAGGGTGGTGGGACTGTCCTCCGACTCGGAGGAGAGCTCAGCCAGGGGCAACATGGGGACCAGGGAAGAAGAGGAGGCCGAGTTGGGCAAAGACTCGGCCACCATGATGTCCATGGAGTGAGCCGGCATCCCCGCCGTGCCCAGAGCCTCCTCCACCGAGCTGACGGACTCGTTGCGCAGGTGGTTGTACTTGGTTTTTGGCAGGAGATCCATAATGCCCGTCGGCAACTTGCACTCTACAGAAAGCGGGGGCCCGGGTCTCATAGTCCGGTGAGTCAAGGAGACCGAACCTTCTACACACAACCACCCCCCCCAACGTGGTACCTCGCCCCGACGTCAGATGGAGCCTCACATGGAGGAGACCCTTCAATAATCCACAGACGTCAGGAGAGTGACGCCAAGAGTCGCCTGGTCAGGCGCGGCATGGCATTCACACCACCACCCCCCCTTCTCCTGCCCTCAGAAATCAATGTCCTCCATCAGAACCCCCACCGTGATCGACCTCCTCCCTGGAGGACCTTGCTGGATCCCCTCCGACACACCCAGAGGAAGGAAGAGGAGATACGAGGATGGACCACCGACCACAGGAAGAGGAGATACGAGGATGGACCACCGAGGACAGGAAGAGGAGATACGAGGATGGACCACCGAGGACAGGAAGAGGAGATACGAGGATGGACCACCGCGGACAGGAAGAGGAGATACGAGGATGGACCACCGACCACAGGAAGAGGAGATACGAGGATGGACCACCGAGGACAGGAAGAGGAGATACGAGGATGGACCACCGAGGACAGGAGCAGGAGATACGAGGATGGACCACCGGAGGACAGGAAGAGGAGATACGAGGATGGACCACCGAGGACAGGAAGAGGAGATACGAGGATGGACCACCGAGGACAGGAAGAGGAGATACGAGGATGGACCACCGAGGACAGGAAGAGGAGATACGAGGATGGACCACCGAGGACAGGAAGAGGAGATACGAGGATGGACCACCGAGGACAGGAAGAAAAGATACGAGGATGGACCACCGATTTGACTTGTTTTGTGTTGTTTTAGTTTTGTTTAAGAGGAGATACGAGGATGGACCACCGATGACAGGAGGCGGTGTGACTTCACAGGTAGACAAGGAAGGTCAGCCGGCCAGGAGAACCGACATCCCAACCGGGAGAAGAAGAAGGACGGAGGAGCTCCAGTCTCAGGAGACCTCCACCGTGATCGACCTCCTCCCTGGAGGACCTTGCTGGATCCCCTCCGACACACCCAGAGGAAGGAAACGGAGATAAGAGGATGGACCACCGATGACAGGAAGAGGAGATACGAGGATGGACCACCGAGGACAGGAGCAGGAGATACGAGGATGGACCACCGATGACAGGAAGAGGAGATACGAGGATGGACCACCGAGGACAGGAAGAGGAGATCCGAGGCCAAGGACACCGGCGGTGTGACTTCACAGGTAGACAAGGAAGGTCAGCCGGCCAGGAGAACCGACATCCCAACCGGGAGAAGAAGAAGGACGGAGGAGCTCCAGTCTCAGGAGACCTCCACCGTGATCGACCTCCTCCCTGGAGGACCTTGCTGGATCCCCTCCGACACACCCAGAGGAAGGAAACGGAGATAAGAGGATGGACCACCGATGACAGGAAGAGGAGATACGAGGATGGACCACCGAGGACAGGAGCAGGAGATACGAGGATGGACCACCGATGACAGGAAGAGGAGATACGAGGATGGACCACCGAGGACAGGAAGAGGAGATCCGAGGCCAAGGACACCGGCGGTGTGACTTCACAGGTAGACAAGGAAGGTCAGCCGGCCAGGAGAACCGACATCCCAACCGGGAGAAGAAGAAGAAGGACGGAGGAGCTCCAGCCTCAGGAGACCTCCACCGTGGAGGCCAAAAGGAGGGTTCGGCTGATCTATGAATGGAGCGGAGGAGCGCAAGGCAACTGCCTGATTAGCTATTCACATGTTCCCAGGAGAAGCAGCTGGCTCGGCCAATCACAGCGGCTCTGCTGACTCACGGGCAACACTGACAGGAAGGCAGCCTCCAGGTTCGGCACGCAAAGATCACCGCGCCTCATTTCCTCTGCCTGTAACCCGAGCCCCGCACCCACCGCACTCCGCAAACCCATCTGCTAATTAGATCTCACGGCCTCCTCTCCCCCCCCCCCTCCACCTCACGGGACCCGCAGAGCTGGCAATCTAGCGGCAAAGGTCACGGCACACGCTGTGCTAAACACCCAGGCTGGCAGGTGGCTGCGGGGAAACCGCCGCTCGACGGCGCGCATCGTTTTCCGAGGGGCTGCGTCGTCATGGAAACAATTAACTTATTAGAAAGCTGATGGAGTCTTCTCTATCTAATAGAAGATCGCAGAGCAATGGAACGGCGCCACCCAGTGGTGGGGCAGGACGCTGCACGACAGCTCAGAAAAGGGACAGGAACTGGGGAAAGGATATGGGGGGGGTTATTCTGGCCTGGAATGGCGCCACCCAGTGGTGGGGCAGGACGCTGCACGACAGGTCAAAAAGGGATGGGGACTGGGGAAAGGATATTAGGGGGACTTGGGGTTCACAGGGGGGGGGGGGCGGTTATTCTGGCCTGGAACGGCGCCACCCAGTGGTGGGGCAGGACGCTGCACAACAGCTCAGAAAGGGACAGGAACTGGGGAAAGGATATTGGGGGGACTTGGGGTTCACAGGGGGGGGGGTATTCTGGCCTGGAACGGTGCCACCCAGTGGTGGGGCAGGACACTGCACAACAGGTCAGAAAGGGACAGGGACTGGGGAGGGACTTGGGGTTCACAATGGAGGGGGGGGTTATTCTGGCCTGGAATGGCGCCACCCAGTGGTGGGGCAGGACGCTGCACGACAGGTCAGAAAGGGATGGGGACTGGGGAAAGGATATTGGGGGGACTTGGGGTTCACAATGGGGGGAGGGTTATTCTGGCCTAGAATGGCGCCACCCAGTGGTGGGGCAGGATACTGCACGACAGCTCAGAAAGGGACATGGACTGGGGGGTTCACAATGGGGGGGGGGGGGGGGGTGGTTCGTTCCAACTTGGAATGGCGCCACCTGGTGGCAGAATACTGCACGACAGGTCAGAAAGGAATGGGAACAGGAGACTAGGGGGGCGGGGGATTTGGGGTTCACAAAAGGGGGGTCAATTCCGGCCTGGAATGGCGCCGCATGGTGGTGCAGCAGGACGCTGTGCGACAGCCCAGAAAAGGGACAGGAACTGGGGAAAGGTGATTGGGGGGACTTGGGGTTCACAATCGGGGGAGGGGAGATTCATTCTGGCCTGGAACGGCGCCACCCACTGGTGGGGCAGGACGCTGCATGACAGCTCAGAAAGGGACGGGGACTGGAGGTTCACAATAGAGAGAAAGTGGTTCATTCCAACACGGAACAGCGCCCCCCTGGTGGCAGGATACTGCACAGCAGCTCAGAAAGGAATGGGAACTGGGGGGGAAGGAGATTGGGGGGGGGGGGGGTTGGGGTTCACAATAGGGAGGGGGGGTTCATTCTGACCCGGAATGGCACCACCTGGTGGTGTTGGCAGGAAGCTCAGAACGGGACCTGAACTGGGGAAAGGAGATTGGGGGGGGGGGGGGACTTGGGGTTCACAGTCGGAGGGAGTTTATTCCAGCCTGGAACTGCACCATCCGGTGTTGGGGGCAGGACGCTGCATGACAGATCAGAAAGGGACGGGAACTGGGGGGACTTGGGGTTTTATCCATCCGTGTGCCAACTGGTGGGGCAGGTTGAACGCTGCATGACGCGAAGAATTCAGAAAGGTGACGGGAACTGGGGGGAACCTTGGGGGGTTTGGGGGGGGGGGTGGGGGGGGGGGTTCAGGCCTGGAATGGTGCCCACCTGGTGGGTGTGGGTGTTGCAGGTTGTGTGGGGGGGGGGTGGGGGGGGTGTGGGGGGGGTTGGGGGGGTGGGGGGGGGGGGGGTGTGAGTGTGGGTGGGGGGAGTTGGGTGTGGGGGGGGGGGGGGGGGGTGGGGGTGGGGGGGGGGGGGGGGGGGCGTTGGGGGGGGGGGGGGTGGTTGAGGGGGGGGGGGTGGGGGGGTGGGGGGGGGGGGGGGGGGGGGGGGGGGGGGGGGGGGGGGGTGTGGGGGGGGGGGGGGGGGGGGTGGGGGGGGGGGGGGGGGGGGGGGGGGGGGGGGGGGGGGTGGGTGGGGGGGTGGTGGGGTTGGGGGTGGGTGGTGGGGGGGTGGGGGGGTGGGGGGGTTGGGTGTGGGGGGGGTGGGGGGGGGTGGGGGTGGGGGTTGTTGGGGTGGGTGGGGTGTTGGGGGGTGGGGGGTGGGGGTGTTGGTGGGTTGTGTGGGGGGGTTGGGGGGGGTGTGGGTGGGGGGTTTGTGTGGGGGTGGGGTGGGGGGGGGGGGGGGGTGTGGTGTTGGGTGGGGGGGGGTTTGTGGGGGGGGGTTGGGGGGGGGGTTGGGCGGGGTGGGTGTTGGTTGTTGGGTGGGGGGTGGGTGGGTGGTGGGTGGGGTGTTGGTGGTGTGTGGGGGTGGGGGGGGGGGGGGGGGGGGGGGGTTGGGGGGGGGGGTTGTGGGTTCGGGGGGTGGTGGTGTTGGTGTGGGGGGGGGGGGGGGTGTGGGGGGTGGGGGGGGGGTGGGTTATTGGTGTGTGTGGGGGGGGGGGGGGGGGGTGTTGGGGGGGGGGGTGGGGGGGTTGGTTGGGTGGGGGTGGGGGTGGGGGGGGTTGGGGTGGGGGGGTTGGGTGGGTGGGGGGGGGGGTTGGGGGGTGGTGGGGGTGGGTGGGGGGGGTGGGGGGGGGGGGTTGGGGGGGGGGGGTGGGGTGTGGGTTGGTGGGGGGGGTGTTTGGGTGGTGGTTTTTTTTTGTTTGGTTGTGGGGGGGTTTGGGTGTTGGTTTGTGTTGGGTTTTGGGTGGTTGTGGGGTTGTTGGGGGTGTGGGTTGTGGTGGTGTGGTTGTGGTTTGTGGGGGTGGTGTTGTTTGGGTTTGTGGGTTGGTGGGGTGGGTTTTGGGTTGGGGTGTTTGGGGTTGGGTTGTGGTGGTTGGTGGGGGGGGTGGTTGGGTGTGTTGGGTTTGGTGGTGGTGGGTGTGGGGTGGTTGGGGTTGGTTTGTGTGGGTTTTGGTGGGGGTGGTGTTGTGTTGTGGGGTTGGTTGGTGGTGGGTTTGGGTATGTGTGTGGTTGATTGTTGGTGGGGGGTGGTTTGGGGTGTTTGTGGTTTTGGGTGTGGTGTGTGGTGGGGTGGGTTGGTTGGGTTGTGTGGGTG
Source organism: Lithobates sylvaticus (assembly GCA_028564925.1). Classification (NCBI taxonomy): domain Eukaryota; kingdom Metazoa; phylum Chordata; class Amphibia; order Anura; family Ranidae; genus Lithobates; species Lithobates sylvaticus. The sequence continues at coordinate 34,576,688 of CM053038.1, forward strand.
GGGGTGTTGTTGGTTGGGGTTGGGTTGGGGGGGGGGGGTGTTGTGTGTGTGTGGTTTGGGTTTGGGGGGTGGGTGTGGTTGTTGGGTGTGTGTGTGGGTGTTAGTGTGGGATGGGTGTGGGGGGATTTTGATGTATTGTGGTGGTTGGTGGGGTTGGGGTGGTTGGGTGGGGGGGTGGTTTGGGGGTTTGTATTTATTGAGTTTTTTTTTGTTGTATGGTTGGTGGGTGGTGTTTGTGGTTGGTTTTTTGTGTTTTGGTGTGTGTTGGTTGTTGGGTGTCGTGTATGTTTTTTTGGTGGTGGTTTTGGATTGGAGGTTCACAATCGAGGCGGGGGGGGGGGGGGGGGGGGGGGTGTTTGTGTTTGATTCCAACTTGGAACGGTGCCCCCCTGGTGGCAAGAAGCTGCACGGCAGCTCAGAAAGGGATGGGGACTTGGGGGAAGGAAATTGGGGGGGTGGGGGGGACTTGGGGTTCATTCTGGCCTGGAACAGCGCCACCCGGTGGCAGGAAGCTGCACGGCAGCTCAGAAAGAGATGGGGACTGGGCGGGGAGGGGCACTTGGGGTTCACAATTGAGGATGGGGGGTTCATTCCGGCCTGGAACAGCGCCACCCGGTGGCAGGAAGCTCAGAACAGGACCGGGGGACTTGGGGTATACTATGGGGGAGGGGGGGGGGCAATTTCTCCTCATTAGGGTATGATTAAGCAAACTGTCGTTGCTCCACCCGGGATGGATATCTAAATTATGGGAGGAGATGCCAGGCAGACCGGCCCACCTGAGTCCCGTGCTCCGCCTCCTCTCGCTGCAGTCTCCATAATGGAAAATGCAGCAGGAGAAGTGAGACTCCGCAGTCTCTCTTGTGATCGGGGTTACATCAAATGCAAACCAAATCAGTGAAATGATTGGTGGGTGGGCGGAGCTCGGCACACAAGTCACCGCGATTCGGCCAACACCTCCGGGAAAAACTGACAAATTGGAGCGTCCGGTGTGGAAAAGCCTTCCAAGGAGGGATATGAGGGAGGGTGAGAATCTGCGTCACTTCCTGTCCTGGTGACCACACAGGAAATGAGAAGATCTTCGCCATATAAAAACACTGAGATACCCCTCCCCCCGCTCTAAATTCTGTCTGCGCCCCCCGTTGCAGAGAATTTCCTCACTTCCTGGGTACAGTGACCACACAGGAAATAAGCAGATCTTTCTAAAGGGGGTCACAGATGACGAACACCACCTGACCGAGATCGGCACCCCTCCCCCGCTCTGAATGTATTGGTATTGAATGGAGAGATTTTGCTCACTTCCTGTCACATAGGCAGCAAAAGATTTCATGTCATTTATAACAGAGGGAATAAAGGAGCGATGTTGTTGCTATAAGTTACGGCGGTGTAGAAGGACTATATATAATCTGCCCCACCCCCCCCTCCATTACCCACACTGCCCCCCCTCCCCCGGCCTTCTCAGATGCTATTTTATTAATTGAGTGCACAGCCGGCCCCCGGGGACCCCGCAGCTTCCTGCAGTCCTCCCCCCCCCACTCATCAGGATGGCAGCACACAGGAAGAAGCCGGGCCTGGCCAGCGGAGGAGGGGGGGGGGGGGTGCGGCCTTAACTCCGTCCCTGCTGGAGACTCAGAAGAGCTAAACCCGAGGACTGCCTCACACTACTGGTGAACTACAACTCCCAGCATCCCCATCAGCCTCACACTACTGGGGAACTACAACTCCCAGCACCCCCCTCAGCCTCACACTACTGGTGAACTACAACTCCCAGCATCCCCCCTCAGCCTCACACTACTGGGGAACTACAACTCCCAGCATCCCCCCTCAGCCTCACACTACTGGTGAACTACAACTCCCAGCACCCCCCCTCAGCCTCACACTACTGGTGAACTACAACTCCCAGCATCCCCATCATCCTCACACTACTGGTGAACTACAACTCCCAGCATCCCCCCTCAGCCTCACACTACTGGGGAACTACAACTCCCAGCATCCCCCCTCAGCCTCACACTACTGGTGAACTACAACTCCCAGCATCCCCCTTCAGCCTCACACTACTGGTGAACTACAACTCCCAGCATCCCCCTTCAGCCTCACACTACTGGTGAACTACAACTCCCAGCATCCCCCCTCAGCCTCACACTACTGGTGAACTACAACTCCAGCATCCCCCTTCAGCCTCACACTACTGGTGAACTACAACTCCCAGCATCCATCAGCCTCACACTACTGGTGAACTACAACTCCCAGCATCCCGCATCAGCCTCACACTACTGGTGAACTACAACTCCCAGCATCCCCATCAGCCTCACACTACTGGTGAACTACAACTCCCAGCATCCCGCATCAGCCTCACACTACTGGTGAACTACAACTCCCAGCATCCCCCATCAGCCTCACACTACTGGTGAACTACAACTCCCAGCACCCCCCTCAGCCTCACACTACTGGTGAACTACAACTCCCAGCATCCCCCCTCAGCCTCACACTACTGGTGAACTACAACTCCCAGCACCCCCCTCAGCCTCACACTACGGTGAACTACAACTCCCAGCATCCCCCTCAGCCTCACACTACTGGTGAACTACAACTCCCAGCATCCCCCTCAGCCTCACACTACTGGTGACCCTCCAACCTCACACCACTCCACCCCCCCTCAGCCTCACACTACTGGGAACTACAACTCCCAGCATCCCCCCTCAGCCTCACAATACTGGTGAACTACAACTCCCAGCATCCCCCCTCAGCCTCACACTACTGCTGGTGAACTACAACTCCCAGCATCCCCCATCAGCCTCACACTACTGGTGAACTACAACTCCCAGCATCCCCCCTCAGCCTCACACTACTGGGGAACTACAACTCCCAGCATCCCCCTCAGCCTCACACTACTGGGAACTACAACTCCCAGCATCCCCCCTCAGCCTCACACTACTGGTGAACTACAACTCCCAGCACCCCCCTCAGCCTCACACTACTGGTGAACTACAACTCCCAGCATCCCGCATCAGCCTCACACTACTGGTGAACTACAACTCCCAGCATCCCCCTCAGCCTCACACTACTGGTGAACTACAACTCCCAGCATCCCGCATCAGCCTCACACTACTGGTGAACTACAACTCCCAGCATCCCCCTCAGCCTCACACTACTGGTGAACTACAACTCCCAGCATCCCGCATCAGCCTCACACTACTGGTGAACTACAACTCCCAGCATCCCCCATCAGCCTCACACTACTGGTGAACTACAACTCCCAGCATCCCGCATCAGCCTCACACTACTGGTGAAATAAAAAATCCCAGCATCCCCCTTCAGCCTCACACTACTGGTGAACTACAACTCCCTGCATCCCCCTCAGCCTCACACTACTGGTCAAAAAAACGCCCCAGTAATAACTCAAACTAACACAATAAAAAAATGAACAAAACAAACTCCCAGCATCCATCAGCATCACTCTACTGGTGTGAACATACAACTCCCAGCATCCCCCCATCAGCCTCACACTACTGGTGGAACTACCACACCCACATCCCCCACCTCCACACACTACTTGTGAACTACAACTCCCATCTCCCCCTCAGCCTCACACTACTGGCTGAACTACAACTCCCAGCATCCCCCTCAGCCTCACACACTACTGAGTGAACTACAACTCCAAGCATCCCCCCACAGCCTCACACTACTGGTGAACTACAAACTTCCCAGCATCCCCCCTCAGCCTCACACCTACCTGGTGAACTACAACTCCCAGCATCCCCCCTCAGCCTCACACTACTGGTGAACTACAACTCCCAGCAATCCCCCTCAGCCTCACACTACTGGTGAACTACAACTCCCACATCCATCACCTCACACAACTGTGACTAACACTCCCCCCATCATCCCCCATCAGCCTCACACTACTGGTGAACTACAACTCCCAGCATCCCCCCTCAGCCTCACACTACTGGTGAACTACAACTCTCAGCCTCACACTACTGGTGAACTACAACTCCCAGCATCCCCCCCAGCCTCACACTACTGGTGAACTACAACTCCCAGCATCCCCCCTCAGCCTCACACTACTGGTGAACTACAACTCCCAGCCTCACACTACTGGTGAACTACAACTCCCAGCATCCCCCTCAGCCTCACACTACTGGTGAACAACAACTCCCAGCATCCCCCATCAGCCTCACACTACTGGTGAACTACAACTCCCAGCATCCCTCCTCTGGTGACACTACAACTCCCAGCATCCCCCTCAGCCTCACACTACTGGTGAACTACAACTCCCAGCATCCCCCCTCAGCCTCACACTACTGGTGAACTACAACTCCCAGCATGCCCCCTCAGCCTCACACTACTGGTGAACTACAACTCCCAGCATCCCCCATCAGCCTCACACTACTGGTGAACTACAACTCCCAGCATCCCCCCTCAGCCTCACACTACTGGTGAACTACAACTCCCAGCATCCCCCCTCAGCCTCACACTACTGGTGAACTACAACTCCCAGCATCCCCCTCAGCCTCACACTACAACTCCCAGCATCCCCCTCAGCCTCACACTACTGGTGAACTACAACTCCCAGCATCCCCCCTCAGCCTCACACTACGGTGTACTACAACTCCAGCATCCCCCTCAGCCTCACACTACTGGTGAACTACAACTCCCAGCATCCCCCCTCAGCCTCACACTACTGGTGAACTACACAACTCCCAGCATCCCCCTCAGCCTCACACTACTGGTGAACTACAACTCCCAGCATCCCCCCATCAGCCTCACACTACTGGTGAACTACAACTCCCAGCATCCCCCTCAGGCCTCACCACTTACTGGTGAACTACAACTCCCTGCATCCCCCCTCAGCCTCACACTACTGGTGAACTACAAACTCCCAGCATCCCCCCTCAGCCTCACACTACTGGTGAACTACAACTCCCAGCATCCCCATCAGCCTCACACTACTGGTGAACTACAACTCCCAGCATCCCCCATCAGGCTCACACTACTGGTGAACTACAACTCCCAGCATCCCCCATCAGCCTCACACTACTGGTGAACTACAACTCCCAGCATCCCCCCTCAGCCTCACACTCCTGGTGAACTCCAACTCCCAGCATCCCCCTCAGCCTCACACTACTGGTGAACTACAACTCCCAGCATCCAGCCATCAGCCTCACTATCTACTGGTGAACTACAACTCCCAGCATCCCCCATCAGCCTCACACTACTGTTGAACTACAACCCCCAGCACCCCCCTCAGCCTCACACTGCTGGTGAACTACAACTCCCAGCATCCCCATCAGCCTCACACTACTGGTAGAGGGAGGGGCTCCAGACCCCCAACTGCCACTCCACCCCCTACCCAACCTACAGAGGGAGGGGCTACAGACCCCCAACTGCCACTCCACCCCCTACCCAACCTACAGAGGGAGGGGCTACAGACCCCCAACTCCCACTCCCCCCTACCCAACCTACAGAGGGAGGGCTACAGACCCCCAACTCCCACTCCCCCCCTACCCAACCTACAGAGGGAGGGGCTACAGACCCCCAACTGCCACTCCACCCCCTACCCAACCTACAGAGGGAGGGCTACAGACCCCCAACTGCCACTCCCCCCACCCAACCTACAGAGGGAGGGGCTACAGACCCCCAACTCCCACTCCCCCCCCTACCCAACCTACAGAGGGAGGGGCTACAGACCCCCAACTCCCACTCCCCCCCTACCCAACCTACAGAGGGAGGGGCTACAGACCCCCAACTGCCACTCCCCCCCACCCAACATACAGAGGGAGGGGCTACAGACCCCCAACTGCCACTCCCCCCACCCAACCTAAAGAGGGAGGGGCTACAGACCCCCAACTGCCACTCCACCCCCTACCCAATACTGATCTTGGTGGAATGACGGTTCCACAGGTAAGGAGCAATGCTGAGCCTTGTAGTTCTACAACATTGGGAGGAACTCTCCCTGTATGAGAAGATCCTGCTGGGAATTCCTCCACACGTCTCCAGGAAATCTATAGAGTGCGATATATACCCCGTATACCCCGTATACCCCCCCACCACACAGAGAAACACGGGCCAATGCCAACAGTGTGCCCAGAACCCTCCACCAAAATCACCGGAGAGCGACAGAGAGAGAGCGAGACAGAGCGAGAGAGACAGAGAGAGAGAGCGAGCGAGCGAGCGAGCGAGAGAGAGCGAGAGCGAGAGAGAGCGAGCGCGAGAGAGAGCGAGCGCGCGAGAGAGAGAGAGAGAGTTGAGAGAGAGAGAGAGAGAGCGAGAGAGCGAGGGCGAGAGAGAGAGAGAGAGAGTGGCGAGATAGAGAGAGAGAGAGAGAGCGCGAGAGAGACAGAGAGAGCGAGACAGAGAGAGCGAG
>CM053038.1:34588051-34593051 GCA_028564925.1 Lithobates sylvaticus
ACGTCTTCTGACAGGAGGGAGGGTGACGTCTCGTACCGGAGGGGAGGGACGTTCTTCTTACCAGTATGAGGAGGGAAGGGGGACGACATCTGACAGGAGGAGGAGGGGAGGGGGACGTCTTCTGACAGGAGAGGAGGGGAGGGACCGTCTTCTGACAGGAGGAGGAGGGGAGGGGACTCATTCTGACAGAGGAGGAGGGGGAGGGGGACGTCTTCTGACAGGAGGGGAGGGGGACGTCTTCTGACAGGAGGGGAGGGGGACGTCTTCTGACAGGGGGAGGAGGGGAGGGGGACGTCTTCTGACAGGAGGGGGAGGGGGACGTCTTCTGACAGGAGGAGGAGGGGAGGGGAACGTCTTCTGACAGGAGGGGGAGGGGAGGAGGGGAGGGGGGGGGAGTCTACTGACAGGAGGAGGGGGAAGTCTACTGACAGGGGGAGGGGGGATGTATTTGGGGGGTACGGTGGAGGGAGGGGATGTATTGGGGGTACGGTGGGGGGAGGGGATGTATTGGGGGGTACGGTGGGGGGAGGGGATGTATTGGGGGGTACGGTGGGGAGGGGTTGTATTGGGGGGTACGGTGGGGGAGGGGTTGTATTGGGGGGTACGGTGGGGGGAGGGGATGTATTGGGGGTACGGTGGATGTATTGGGGGGTACGGTGGGGGAGGGGTTGTATTGGAGGTACGGTGGGGGGAGGGGATGTATTGGGGGGTACGGTGGGGGGAGGGGATGTATTGGGGGTACGGTGGGGGGGATGTATTGGGGATACAGTGGGGGGAGGGGATGTATTGGGGGTACGGTGGGGGGAGGGGATGTATTGGGGGGAGGGTGTTGTATTGGGGGTGGGGGAGGGGTATAGAGTAGTAGAGGGGGTTCTCACTCACCAGGGCGGCATGAAGTGGGTGCGGGGCGGGCGGTGGGGGAGGGGTTCCCGGCTCTCCCGGTCTCGGTGAACTTTCTTCCTACTCTCTCTCACGAAACTTTCTATCGGCCACTTCCGGCTCCGCCGAGCCGCGCGTCACCGTGACGTCCCAGAAGCGCCGCCATCTTGGATGAGCGTCTCAGGCCTCGTTCTGAGCTCGGCCCCCGCCCCCTGATGACTCGCGGTGTGCGGATTGGTTCGTCCGGGCGTCCAATGACAGCGCGTCTCCGGGCGGTTTGAAGAGCGGCGGGAAGAAAAGAGAAGATCGGTGAGGAGAGAAATGTCCGCCAAGAATATTTATTATTCCGACAAATATGACGACGAGAGCTTCGAGTACCGGTACGGAGCCCCTCCCCCTCCATCCCATAATGCCCCGAGTCCCCCCCGTATGATGAGTCCCGTCCTCTCCCCCCCCCCCCTGTATTATGAGTCCCGTCCTCTCCCCCCCCCTGTATTATGAGTCCCGTCCTCTCCCCCCCCCCTGTATTATGAGTCCCGTCCTCTCCCCCCCCCCCCTGTATTATGAGTCCCGTCCTCTCCCCCCCCCCTGTATTATGAGTCCCGTCCCCCCCCCCCCCCCCCCCCGTATTATGAGTCCCGTCCTCTCCCCCCCCCCCCTGTATTATGAGTCCCGTCCTCTCCCCCCCCCCTGTATTATGAGTCCCGTCCTCTCCCCCCCCCTGTATTATGATTCCCGTCCTCTCCCCCCCCCCTGTATTATGAGTCCCGTCCCTCTCTCCCCCCCCCCGGTCCCTCCCCCCCCCCCTGTATTATGAGTCCCGTCCTCGCCCCCCCCCCCCCCTGTATTATGAGTCCCGTCCTCTCCCTCCCCCCCCCCTGTATTATGAGTCCGCCCCCCCCCCCCCCTGTATTAATGAGTCCCGTCCTCTCCCCCCCCCCTGTATTATGAGTCCCGTCCTCTCCCCCCCCCCTGTATTATGAGTCCCGTCCTCTCCCCCCCCCTGTATTATGAGTTCCGTCCTCTCCCCCCCCCCTGTATTATGAGTCCCGTCCTCTCCCCCCCCCTGTATTATGAGTCCCGTCCTCCTCCCCCCCCCCTGTATTATGATTCCCGTCCTCTCCCCCCCCCCTGTATTATGAGTCCCGTCCTCTCCCCCCCCCCTGTATATGAGTCCCGTCCTCTCCCCCCCCCCTGTATTATGAGTCCCCTTTTTTTTTTTTTTTTTTTTTTTTTTTTTTTTTTTTTTTTTTTTTTTTTTTTTTTTTTTTTTTTTTTTTTTTTTTTTTTTTTTTTTTTTTTTTTTTTTTTTTTTTTTTTTTTTTTTTTTTTTTTTTTTTTTTTTTTTTTTTTTTTTTTTTTTTTTTTTTTTTTTTTTTTTTTTTTTTTTTTTTTTTTTTTTTTTTTTTTTTTTTTTTTTTTTTTTTTTTTTTTTTTTTTTTTTTTTTTTTTTTTTTTTTTTTTTTTTTTTTTTTTTTTTTTTTTTTTTTTTTTTTTTTTTTTTTTTTTTTTTTTTTTTTTTTTTTTTTTTTTTTTTTTTTTTTTTTTTTTTTTTTTTTTTTTTTTTTTTTTTTTTTTTTTTTTTTTTTTTTTTTTTTTTTTTTTTTTTTTTTTTTTTTTTTTTTTTTTTTTTTTTTTTTTTTTTTTTTTTTTTTTTTTTTTTTTTTTTTTTTTTTTTTTTTTTTTTTTTTTTTTTTTTTTTTTTTTTTTTTTTTTTTTTTTTTTTTTTTTTTTTTTTTTTTTTTTTTTTTTTTTTTTTTTTTTTTTTTTTTTTTTTTTTTTTTTTTTTTTTTTTTTTTTTTTTTTTTTTTTTTTTTTTTTTTTTTTTTTTTTTTTTTTTTTTTTTTTTTTTTTTTTTTTTTTTTTTTTTTTTTTTTTTTTTTTTTTTTTTTTTTTTTTTTTTTTTTTTTTTTTTTTTTTTTTTTTTTTTTTTTTTTTTTTTTTTTTTTTTTTTTTTTTTTTTTTTTTTTTTTTTTTTTTTTTTTTTTTTTTTTTTTTTTTTTTTTTTTTTTTTTTTTTTTTTTTTTTTTTTTTTTTTTTTTTTTTTTTTTTTTTTTTTTTTTTTTTTTTTTTTTTTTTTTTTTTTTTTTTTTTTTTTTTTTTTTTTTTTTTTTTTTTTTTTTTTTTTTTTTTTTTTTTTTTTTTTTTTTTTTTTTTTTTTTTTTTTTTTTTTTTTTTTTTTTTTTTTTTTTTTTTTTTTTTTTTTTTTTTTTTTTTTTTTTTTTTTTTTTTTTTTTTTTTTTTTTTTTTTTTTTTTTTTTTTTTTTTTTTTTTTTTTTTTTTTTTTTTTTTTTTTTTTTTTTTTTTTTTTTTTTTTTTTTTTTTTTTTTTTTTTTTTTTTTTTTTTTTTTTTTTTTTTTTTTTTTTTTTTTTTTTTTTTTTTTTTTTTTTTTTTTTTTTTTTTTTTTTTTTTTTTTTTTTTTTTTTTTTTTTTTTTTTTTTTTTTTTTTTTTTTTTTTTTTTTTTTTTTTTTTTTTTTTTTTTTTTTTTTTTTTTTTTTTTTTTTTTTTTTTTTTTTTTTTTTTTTTTTTTTTTTTTTTTTTTTTTTTTTTTTTTTTTTTTTTTTTTTTTTTTTTTTTTTTTTTTTTTTTTTTTTTTTTTTTTTTTTTTTTTTTTTTTTTTTTTTTTTTTTTTTTTTTTTTTTTTTTTTTTTTTTTTTTTTTTTTTTTTTTTTTTTTTTTTTTTTTTTTTTTTTTTTTTTTTTTTTTTTTTTTTTTTTTTTTTTTTTTTTTTTTTTTTTTTTTTTTTTTTTTTTTTTTTTTTTTTTTTTTTTTTTTTTTTTTTTTTTTTTTTTTTTTTTTTTTTTTTTTTTTTTTTTTTTTTTTTTTTTTTTTTTTTTTTTTTTTTTTTTTTTTTTTTTTTTTTTTTTTTTTTTTTTTTTTTTTTTTTTTTTTTTTTTTTTTTTTTTTTTTTTTTTTTTTTTTTTTTTTTTTTTTTTGTTTTTTTTTTTTTTTTTTTTTTTTTTTTTTTTTTTTTTTTTTTTTTTTTTTTTTTTTTTTTTTTTTTTTTTTTTTTTTTTTTTTTTTTTTTTTTTTTTTTTTTTTTTTTTTTTTTTTTTTTTTTTTTTTTTTTTTTTTTATTTTTTTTTTTTTTTTTTTTTTTTTTTTTTTTTTTTTTTTTTTTTTTTTTTTTTTTTTTTTTTTTTTTTTTTTTTTTTTTTTTTTTTTTTTTTTTTTTTTTTTTTTTTTTTTTTTTTTTTTTTTTTTTTCTTTTTTTTTTTTTTTTTTTTTTTTTTTTTTTTTTTTTTTTTTTTTTTTTTTTTTTTTTTTTTTTTTTTTTTTTTTTTTTTTTTTTTTTTTTTTTTTTTTTTTTTTTTTTTTTTTTTTTTTTTTTTTTTTTTTTTTTTTTTTTTTTTTTTTTTTTTTTTTTTTTTTTTTTTTTTTTTTTTTTTTTTTTTTTTTTTTTTTTTTTTTTTTTTTTTTTTTTTTTTTTTTTTTTTTTTTTTTTTTTTTTTTTTTTTTTTTTTTTTTTTTTTTTTTTTTTTTTTTTTTTTTTTTTTTTTTTTTTTTTTTTTTTTTTTTTTTTTTTTTTTTTTTTTTTTTTTTTTTTTTTTTTTTTTTTTTTTTTTTTTTTTTTTTTTTTTTTTTTTTTTTTTTTTTTTTTTTTTTTTTTTTTTTTTTTTTTTTTTTTTTTTTTTTTTTTTTTTTTTTTTTTTTTTTTTTTTTTTTTTTTTTTTTTTTTTTTTTTTTTTTTTTTTTTTTTTTTTTTTTTTTTTTTTTTTTTTTTTTTTTTTTTTTTTTTTTTTTTTTTTTTTTTTTTTTTTTTTTTTTTTTTTTTTTTTTTTTTTTTTTTTTTTTTTTTTTTTTTTTTTTTTTTTTTTTTTTTTTTTTTTTTTTTTTTTTTTTTTTTTTTTTTTTTTTTTTTTTTTTTTTTTTTTTTTTTTTTTTTTTTTTTTTTTTTTTTTTTTTTTTTTTTTTTTTTTTTTTTTTTTTTTTTTTTTTTTTTTTTTTTTTTTTTTTTTTTTTTTTTTTTTTTTTTTTTTTTTTTTTTTTTTTTTTTTTTTTTTTTTTTTTTTTTTTTTTTTTTTTTTTTTTTTTTTTTTTTTTTTTTTTTTTTTTTTTTTTTTTTTTTTTTTTTTTTTTTTTTTTTTTTTTTTTTTTTTTTTTTTTTTTTTTTTTTTT
>CM053038.1:34598051-34648051 GCA_028564925.1 Lithobates sylvaticus
AAAAAAAAAAAAAAAAAAAAAAAAAAAAAAAAAAAAAAAAAAAAAAAAAAAAAAAAAAAAAAAAAAAAAAAAAAAAAAAAAAAAAAAAAAAAAAAAAAAAAAAAAAAAAAAAAAAAAAAAAAAAAAAAAAAAAAAAAAAAAAAAAAAAAAAAAATAAAAAAAAAAAAAAATAAAAAAAAAAAAAAAAATAAAAAAAAAAAAAAAAAAAAAAAAAAAAAAAAAAAAAAAAAAAAAAAAAAAAAAAAAAAAAAAAAAAAAAAAAAAAAAAAAAAAAAAAAAAAAAAAAAAAAAAAAAAAAAAAAAAAAAAAAAAAAAAAAAAAAAAAAAAAAAAAAAAAAAAAAAAAAAAAAAAAAAAAAAAAAAAAAAAAAAAAAAAAAAAAAATAAAAAAAAAAAAAAAAAAAAAAAAAAAAAAAAAAAAAAAAAAAAAAAAAAAAAAAAAAAAAAAAAAAAAAAAAAAAAAAAAAAAAAAAAAAAAAAAAAAAAAAAAAAAATAAAAAAATAAAAAAAAAAAAAAAAAAAAAAAAAAAAAAAAAAAAAAAAAAAAAAAAAAAAAAAAAAAAAAAAAAAAAAAAAAAAAAAAAAAAAAAATAAAAAAAATAAAAAAAAAAAAAAAAAAAAAAAAAAAAAAAAAAAAAAAAAAAAAAAAAAAAAAAAAAATAAAAAAAAAAAAAAAAAAAAAAAAAAAAAAAAAAAAAATAAAAAAAAAAAAAAAAAAAAAAAAAATAAAAAAAAAAAAATAAAAAAAAAAAAAAAAAAAAAAAAAAAAAAAAAAAAAAAAAAAAAAAAAAAAAAAAAAAAAAAAAAAAAAAAAAAAAAAAAAAAAAAAAAAAAAAAAATAAAAAAAAAAAAAAAAAAAAAAAAAAAAAAAAAAAAAAAAAAAAAAAAAAAAAAAAAAAAAAAAAAAAAAAAAAAAAAAAAAAAAAAAAAAAAAAAATAAAAAAAAAAAAAAAAAAAAAAAAAAAAAAAAAAAAAAAAAAAAAAAAAAAAAAAAAAAAAAAAAAAAAAAAAAAAAAAAAAAAAAAAAAAAAAAAAAAAAAAAAAAAAAAAAAAAAAAAAAAAAAAAAAAAAAAAATATAAACAAAAAATAAAAAAAAAAAAAAAAAAAAAAAAAAAAAAAAAAAAAAAAAAAAAAAAAAAAAAAAAAAATAAAAAAAAAAAAAAAAAAAAAAAAAAAAAAAAAAAAAAAAAAAAAAAAAAAAAAAAAAAAAAAAAAAAAAAAAAAAAAAAAAAAAAAAAAAAAAAAAAAAAAAAAAAAAAAAAAAAAAAAAAATAAAAAAAAAAAAAAAAAAAAAAAAAAAAAAAAAAAAAAAAAAAAAAAATAAAAAAAAAAACTAATTAAAAAAAAAAAAAAAAAACAAAAAAAAAAAAAAAAATTAAAAAAAATATAAAAAGATTTTGAAAACAACCCGTCCACACGCCCCCCCTGTATTATGAGTTCCTCCTCTCCCCCCCCCCTGTATTATGAGTCCCGTCCTCGTCCCCCCCCCCCTGTATTATGAGTCCCGTCCTCTCCCCCCCCCCCTGTATTTATGAGTCCCGTCTCTCCCCCCCCCTGTATTATGAGTCCCGTCCTCTCCCCCCCCCCTGTATTATGAGTCCCGTCCTCTCCCCCCCCCCTGTATTATTGAGTCCCGTCCTCTCCCCCCCCCCTGTATTATGAGCCCCGTCCCCCCCCCCTGTATTATTGGTCCCTCCTCTCCCCCCCCCTGTATTATGAGTCCCCGTCCCCCCCCTCCTGTATATGAGTCCCGTCCTCTCCCCCCCCCCTGTATTATATCCCGTCCTCTCCCCCCCACCCTGTAATTATGAGTCCCGTCCTCTCCCCCCCTGTATTATGAGTCCCGTCCTCTCCCCCCCCGTATTATAGGTCCCGTCCTCTCACCCCCCCCTGTTTTATGCGTCCCCGTCTCCCTCCCCCCCCTGTATATATGAGTCCCGTCCTCCACCCCCCCCACTGTATTAATGAGTCCCGACCCTCTCCCCCCCCCTGTATTATGAGTCCCGTCCTGCCTCCCCCCCCCTTATATGTATTCCCGTCCTCTCCCCCCCCCTGTAATAGAGTCCCCGTCCTCTCCCCCCCCTGAATTATGAGTCCCGTCCCTCCCCCCCCCCTGTATTATGAGTCCCGACCTCTCCCCCCCCCCCCGTATTATGAGTCCCGTCCTCTTCCCCCCCCCTGATATTATTGAGTCCCGTCCTCTCCCCCCTCCCCCCCCCTGTATAATGAGTCCCGTCCTGCTCCCTCCCCCCTGTATTAAGAGTCCCGTCCTCTCCCCCCCCCCTGTATTATGAGTCCCGTCCTCTCCCCCCCCTGATTAAGAGTCCCGCTCACCCCCCCCCCTGTATTATGAGTCCCGTCCCCTCTCCCTCTCCCCCCCCCCTTATTATGGAGTCCCGTCCTCTCCCCCCCCCTGTATTATGAGTCCCGTCCTCTCCCCCCCCCCCCCCCCCTGTATAAATGAGTCCCCGTCCTCTCCCCCCCCCCCTATTATGAGTCCCGTCCTCTCCCCCCTGTATTATGATCCCGTCCTCTTCCCCCCCCCCCCCCTGTATTATGAGTCCCTTCCTCTCCCCCCCCCCCCTGTATTATGATTCCCGTCCTCTCCCCCCCCCCCCCCTGTAAATATGAGTCCCGTCCTCTCCCCCCCCTCCCTGTAAATTAGTCCCTCCTCATCCCCCCCACCTGTATTATGAGTCCCGTCCTCTCCCCCCCCCTGTATTATGAGTCCCGTCCTCTCCCCCCCCCCCCTGTATTATGCGTCCCCCCGTCACTCCCCCCCCCCCCAGTATTATGAGTCCCGTCCTCTCCCCCCCCCCCTGTATTATGAGTCCCGTTCCTCTCCCCCCCCCCCCTGTATTATGAGCCCCGTCCTCTCCCCCCCCCCCCCCCCTGTATTATGAGTCCCGTCCTCTCCCCCCCCCCTGTATTATGAGCCCCCGTCCTCTCCCCCCCCCGGTATTATGAGTCCCGTCCTCCCCCCCCCCCGCCCCTGTATTTATGAGTCCCTTCCCCCCCCCCCGTCCCGTCCCCCCCACCCCCCTGTAATTATAGAGTCCCCCTCTCCCCGCATCCCCCCCCCCCTCCCCCTCACCCCCCCCCCCTGTATTATGAGTCCCCGTCCTCATCCCCCCCCCTGTATTATGAGTTCCCCTCCCCCCCCCCGTATTATGAGCCCCCGTCCTCCCTCCCCCCGTATTATGAGCCCCCGACCACCCCTCCCCCCCGTATTATGAGCCTGAGCCCCCCCCCCCGCCCCCCCCGCCTGCCCCCCCCCGCCCCCCCCTGAGCCCAGCCCACACCCAGCCCCCCCGCCCCCCCCTTATGAGCCAGCCCCCCCCAGCCACCAGCCCGCCGCCCCCCCCCCCTGGAGCCCCCAGCCCGTGAGCCGCCCTATACCGCCCCCAGCCCCCCCCCAGCCGCCAGACCACCCCCCCCCCCCCCCGCCGCCCCCACCCTGAAGCCCCCCCCCGCCCAGCCCCGAGAGCCCCCCCCCCCCAGCCCCCCCCACCAGCCCCCATCCCCATGAGCCCCCAGCCTACCACCCCCCGCCACCACCTATGAGCCGATAAATGAGCCCCCCCAATGACCCCCCCCGAATCCCCCCCAGGCCGGGGGCCCCCAGCCCCCCCCTGACCCCCCCGCCACCCGCCGAGCCGAAGAGCCCCATGAAGGCCCCCCCCCCTCCCCCGACCCCCCGGTCCCCCCCCCCCCCCCACAGCCGCCCGGCCCGAGCCCCCCCCCCAGCCCCGCCCCCCGCCCCCCCCCCCCCGAGCCGCCCAAGAGCCCCCCGCCGCCCACACCCAGCCCCCCAGCCCCCAGACCAAAGAGCCCCCCGCCGCCAGCCCCCCCCCCCCATGAGCCCCGAGCCCCCCAGGCCCCGAGCCCCTAGGTGAGGCCCCCCCGAGCCACCCCGCCGCCCCGCCCCCCAAGCCAGCCCAGCCCCCCCCTCCCCCCCCCCAAGCCCCCAAGCCGTCCCCCAGCCCCCCCCCCCTAATGAGCCCCCCCCCCCACCCCCCTGAGCCAGCCCCCCACCCCCCCCCCCCCCCGAGCCAGCCGTCCCCCCCCCGAGCCCCAGCCCCCCCCTCACGCCCCCCCCCCCCCCGCCAGCCAAGAGCGCCAGATCCGTATGAGCCCAGCCCCCCGCCCATGAGACCCCCCCATCCCCTGACCGCCCCCCCCGCCGCCCCCCCGCCATAGCCCCCACCCCCCCCCAAGCACCCCGCCCGCGCCCAGCCCGAGCCCCCCCCGCCGCCCCCGGAGCCGAGCCCCAGCCGAGCCCCCCCAATGAAGCCCCCCCCTGCGCCCCCCAATCCCCATGAGCCGCCCCCCCCCCCCGCCGCCCCGGCCCCCAGCACCGCCACCCCGCCAGAGCCTTTGACCAGCCCCCGCCCCCCCCGCCCGCCCATGAGCCCCCTCCCCGCCCAGCCCCCCCGCCCCGCCCCAGCCGATCCCCCCCCGTGCCACAGCCCCCCCCGAGCCCCGCCCCGCCCGCACCCAGCCCCCGAGCCCCCAGCCCCCCGCCCCCCGCCGGCCCCCACCTCACCAGCCCCCCCCTTATGAGCCGAGCGCCCCCCTCCCCCCCCGTATATGAGCCCCGAACCCCCCCCCGTATTAATGAGACCCCCCCCCGAATTATGAGCCCCCGACCCCCCCCCCCCCCCCCCCCCCCCCCCCCCCCCCCCCCCCCCCCCCCCCCACCCGTAGTATGAGCCCCGGAATAATTCCCCCCCCGTTCCCCGTATTATGAGCCCCGTCTCCCCCCCCCCCCCCCCCCCCCCCCGTCGTTATGATGGCCCCGTCCTCTCCCTCCCCCCCGTATTATGAGCCCCGTCTCCCCTCCCCCCGTAATATTGAGACCCCCGTCCTCCCTCCCCCACCCGTATTATGAGCCCCCCCCGTCCTCCCATCCCCCAGTTTTATGAGCCCCAGTGCTCCCCTCCCTCCCGTATTATGGTGACACCCCCCGTATTATGAGCACCCGTCCTCCCCCCTACCCCCCGTTTTATGAGCCCCGATCCCCCCCCGTATTATGAGCCCCCCCCGTATTATAGCCCCGTCCTCCCCTCCCCCCCAGTATTTATTAGCCCCGTCCTTGTCCCCCCGTCCCCCCGTATTATGAGCCCCCGTCCTCCCCCCTCCCCCCCGGGTTTTATTTGAGCCCCCGTCCTCCCCCTCCCCCCGTATTATGAGCCCCCGTCCTCCCCCTCCCCCCCCCTGTATTATGAGCCCCCGTCCTCCCCCCTCTCCCCCCCCCCCCGTATTATGAGCCACCCCCCGTATTATGAGCCCCCGTCCTCCCCCTACCCCCGTTATTATGAGCCCCGATCCCCCCCCCCGTATTATGAGCCCCCCCGTATTATGAGCCCCGATCCCCCCCCCCCGTATTATGAGCCCCCCGTATTATGAGCCCCCCCGATCCCCCCCCCCCCCTTATTATGAGCCCCGTCCTCCCCTCCCCCCCGTATTATGAGCCCCGTCTTTCTCCCCCCCGTATTATGAGCCCCGTCCTCCCCTCCCCGGTCCTCTTTATTTCTCCTGGGAGGAGCTTAGTACTGGTCTCCTCCCATGTGGCGGTTCGGTGATGCTGATTGGATGATTCTCTCTCTCAGGCACGTCATGTTACCGAAGGACATCGCCAAACAGGTGCCGAAGACCCACCTGATGTCCGAGACGGAGTGGAGGAATCTGGGGGTGCAGCAGAGCCAGGGCTGGGTGCACTACATGATCCATGAGCCAGGTGAGTGCCCCTCCCCCATCCCCCCCACCCCAGAGTCCCCCGTACAGCAGAGCTCAGACTGGGGGAGGGAGAAACAGCACAAAGATGTTCATATACTGATAGGAGGAGAGAGGTGAGGTCATCACTGTGCTGCTTCTCCCTTCACTGTCCAATCACGGGCCGGGGGCTCGTCCGGGATTACCTGGGCTCAGAGGAAGTGGGATGCTGGGGCCCTTGTACAGCTCTGTGCTGTCATTGCAGTGATATCTGGGCTCCCGGTAAACTTCTGGGTGGCTGTGTCCCCCGGGGCCCCTATAGACTTAGGAGCTGTCATTGCTGTGTCCCCCGGGGCCCCTATAGACTTAGGAGCTGTCATTGCTGTGTCCCCCGGGGCCCCTATAGACTTAGGAGCTGTCATTGCTGGGGCCCCTATAGACCACGGGCTGTCATTGCTGTGTCCCCTGGGCCCCTATAGACCTCTGAGCTGACATTGCTGGGGCCCCTATAGACCTCGGAGCTGTCATTGCTGGGGCCCCTATAGACCTCGGAGCTGTCATTGCTGGGGCCCCTATAGACCTCGGAGCTGTCATTGCTGGGGCCCCTATAGACCTCGGAGCTGACATTGCTGGGGCCCCTATAGACCTCGGAGCTGTCATTGCTGGGGCCCCTATAGACCTCGGAGCTGTCATTGCTGGGGCCCCTATAGACCTCGGAGCTGTCATTGCTGGGGCCCCTATAGACCTCGGAGCTGTCATTGCTGGGGCCCCTATAGACCTCAGAGCTGTCATTGCTGGGGCCCCTATAGACCTCGGAGCTGTCAATGCTGTGTCCCATGGGCCCCTATAGACCTCGGAGCTGTCATTGCTGGGGCCCCTATAGACCTGAGAGCTGACATTGCTATGTCCCCTGGGCCCCTATAGACCCGAGAGCTGTCATTGCTGGGGCCCCTATAGACCTCAGGCTTTCATTGCTGTGTCCCCTGGGCCCCTATAGATGCCAGGCTGTCATTGCTGGGGCCCCTATAGACCTCAGAGCTGTCATCGATGTGTCCCCTGGGCCCCTATAGACCTGGGAATTGTCAGTGCTGGGGCCCCTATAGACCTCGGAATTGTCATTGCTGGGGCCCCTATAGACCTCAGGCTTTCAATGCTGTGTCCCCTGGGCCCCTATAGACCTTGGAGCTTACATTGCTGTGTCCCCCGGGGCCCCTATAGAATCCCGGAGTTGTCATAGCTGTGTCTCCTGGGCCCCTATAGACCTGGGAGCTGTCATTGCTGGGGCCCCTATAAGATGCCAGGTTGTCATTGCTGGGGCCCCTATAGACCTGGGAGCTGTCATTGCTGGGGCCCCTATAGACCTGGGAGCTGTCATTGCTGGGGCCCCCGTAGACCTGGGAGCTGTCATTGCTGGGGCCCCCGTAGACCTGGGAGCTGTCATTGCTGGGGCCCCTATAGAATCCCGGAGTTGTCATTGCTGTGTCTCCTGGGCCCCAATAGACCTGGGAGCTGTCATTGCTGGGGCCCCTATAAGATGCCAGGTTGTCATTGCTGGGGCCCCCGTAGACCTGGGAGCTGTCATTGCTGGGGCCCCTATAGACCTGGGAGCTGTCATTGCTGGGGCCCCCGTAGACCTGGGAGCTGTCATTGCTGGGGCCCCCCCCCCCTCCCCCCCCGTAGACCTGGGAGCTGTCATTGCTGGGGCCCCCGTAGACCTGGGAGCTGTCATTGCTGGGGCCCCCGTAGACCTGGGAGCTGTCATTGCTGGGGCCCCCGTAGACCTGGGAGCTGTCATTGCTGGGGCCCCCGTAGACCTGGGAGCTGTCATTGCTGGGGCCCCCGTAGACCTGGGAGCTGTCATTGCTATGTCCCCTGGGCCCCTATAGACCCGAGAGCTGTCATTGCTGGGGCCCCTATAGACCTCAGGCTTTCATTGCTGTGTCCCCTGGGCCCCTATAGATGCCAGGCTGTCATTGCTGGGGCCCCTATAGACCTCAGAGCTGTCATCGATGTGTCCCCTGGGCCCCTATAGACCTGGGAATTGTCATTGCTGGGGCCCCTATAGACCTCGGAATTGTCATTGCTGGGGCCCCTATAGACCTCAGGCTTTCAATGCTGTGTCCCCTGGGCCCCTATAGACCTGGGAGCTGATATTGCTAGGACCCCTATAGACCTCAGAGCTGTGATTGCTGCATCCCCTGGGCCCCTATAGACCTTGGAGCTTACATTGCTGTGTCCCCCGGGGCCCCTATAGAATCCCGGAGTTGTCATTGCTGTGTCTCCTGGGCCCCTATAGACCTGGGAGCTGTCATTGCTGGGGCCCCTATAAGATGCCAGGTTGTCATTGCTGGGGCCCCTATAGACCTGGGAGCTGTCAATGCTGGGGCCCCTATAGACCTGGGAGCTGTCATTGCTGGGGCCCCCGAAGACCTGGGAGCTGTCATTGCTGGGGCCCCCGTAGACCTGGGAGCTGTCATTGCTGGGGCCCCTATAGAATCCCGGAGTTGTCATTGCTGTGTCTCCTGGGCCCCTATAGACCTGGGAGCTGTCATTGCTGGGGCCCCTATCAGATGCCAGGTTGTCATTGCTGGGGCCCCTGTAGACCTGGGAGCTGTCATTGCTGGGGCCCCTGTAGACCTGGGAGCTGTCACTGCTGGGGCCCCCGTAGACCTGGGAGCTGTCACTGCTGGGGCCCCCGTAGACCTGGGAGCTGTCACTGCTGGGGCCCCCCCGTAGACCTGGGAGCTGTCACTGCTGGGGCCCCCGTAGACCTGGGAGCTGTCACTGCTGGTGCCCCGTAGACCTGGGAGCTGTCACTCTGCTGGGGCCCCCGTAGACCTGGAGCTATTCCCTGCTGGATGCCCCCGTAGACAGGGAGCTGTCACTGCTGGGGCCCCCGAGACCCTGGGAGCTGTCACTGCTGGGGCCCCCGTAGACCTGGGAGCTGTCACTGCTGGGGCCCCCGTAGACCTGGGAGCTGTCCCTGCTGGGGCCCCCCCCCGTAGACCTGGGAGCTGTCACTGCTGGGGCCCCCGTAGACCTGGGAGCTGACATGCTGGGCCCCCGTACGACCCATGGGGGCTGGGGGTCCACTGCCTGGGGCCCCGTAGCCTTGGAGTGTCACTGCTGGGGCCCCCGTAGACCTGTGAGCTGTCACTGCTGGGGCCCCCGTAGACCTGGGAGCTGTCACTGATGGGGCCCCCGTAGACCTGGGAGCTGTCACATTGCTGGGCCCCCGTAGACCTGGGAGCTGTCACTGCTGGGGCCCCCGTAGACCTGGGAGCTGTCACTGCTGGGGCCCCCGTAGACCTGGTAGCTGTCACTGCTGGGGCCCCCGTAGACCTGGGAGCTGTCACTGCTGGGGCCCCGTAACCTGGGAGCAGTCACTGCTGGGGCCCCCGTAGACCTGGGAGCTGTCACTGCTGGGGCCCCCGTAGACGTGGGAGCTGTCACTGCTGGGGCCCCCGTAGACCTGGGAGCTGTCACTGCTGGGGCCCCCGTAGACCTGGGAGCTGTCACTGCTGGGGCCCCCGTAGACCTGGGAGCTGTCACTGCTGGGGCCCCCGTAGACCTGGGAGCTGTCACTGCTGGGGCCCCCGTAGACCTGGGAGCTGTCACTGCTGGGGCCCCCGTATACCTGGGAGCTGTCACTGCTGGGGCCCCCGTAGACCTGGGAGCTGTCACTGATGGGGCCCCCGTAGACCTGGGAGCTGTTCACAGAGCTGGGGCCCCCCCACCCCCCCCCACCCCGCCCCCCCCCCCGCCGCCCCCCCCCCCCCCCCCCCCCCCCCCCCCCCACCCCCCCCCCCACCCCCCCCCCCCCCCCCCCCCCCCCCCCCCCCCCACCCCCCACCCACCCCCCCCGCTCCCCCCCCCCCCCCCCCCCCCCCCCCTGCCCCCCCCTCCCCCCCCCCCGCAGCCACCCCCCCGTACCCCCACCCGTATCACCCCGGAATCCACCACCCCCTAACCCCCCGCCCCCAGCACTCCCCCCCGGGGCCCCCCCCCCCCCGCACCCTCCCCCCCCCCCCCCCCGGCCCCCCCCGGGTGGGCAACCACCTCTGTGCCCCCCAGCCCCCCCCCCATCCACACCCCCCCCCCGTCCCCCCCCCCCCCCCCCACGCCCAGGCAGCCCGCCCGCCCCCCCCCCCGCCCCCCCCCCCCTACCGCCCCCCCCCCCCCCCCCCCCCCCCCCCCCCACCCCACCCCGACCCCCACCCCCCCCCCCCCCCCCACTCTCCCCACCCCCAGTAGACTGACCTGGGAGCTGTCACTGCTGGGGCCCCCGTAGACCTGGGAGCTGTCACTGCTGGGGCCCCCGTAGACCTGGGAGCTGTCACTGCTGGGGCCCCCGTAGACCTGGGAGCTGTCACTGCTGGGGCCCCCGTAGACCTGGGAGCTGTCACAGCTGGGGCCCCCGTAGACCTGGGAGCTGTCATTGCTGGGGCCCCCGTAGACCTGGGAGCTGTCACTGCTGGGGCCCCCGTAGACCTGGGAGCTGTCATTGCTGGGGCCCCCGTAGACCTGGGAGCTGTCATTGCTGGGGCCCCCGTAGACCTGGGAGCTGTCATTGCTGGGGCCCCCGTAGACCTGGGAGCTGTCATTGCTGGGGCCCCCGTAGACCTGGGAGCTGTCATTGCTGGGGCCCCCGTAGACCTGGGAGCTGTCATTGCTGGGGCCCCCGTAGACCTGGGAGCTGTCATTGCTGGGGCCCCCGTAGACCTGGGAGCTGTCATTGCTGGGGCCCCCGTAGACCTCGGAGCTGTCATTGCTGGGGCCCCCGTAGACCTGGGAGCTGTCACTGCTGGGGCCCCGTAGACCTGGGAGCTGTCACTGCTGGGGCCCCCGTAGACCTGGGAGCTGTCACTGCTGGGGCCCCCGTTGACCTGGGAGCTGTCACTGCTGGGGCCCCCGTAGACCTGGGAGCTGTCACTGCTGGGGCCCCCGTAGACCTGGGAGCTGTCACTGCTGGGGCCCCCGTAGACCTGGGAGCTGTCACTGCTGGGGCCCCCTTAGACCTGGGAGCTGTCACTGCTGGGGCCCCCGGGGCTGATCTCGTATAGCATTGTCTATAATCTGATCTCTCTCTTTCTTCTCCCCGCAGAGCCGCACATTCTGCTCTTCCGCCGGCCCCTCCCCACCAAGAAGCTGTAACCCCGCCCCCCGGACCCCGTCCTGCTGATGACTGCATGCACCTTCTCCTCCTATTTATACTGTGCATCCTCCGTGTCCTCCCCGCCTCTAGGGGGCGCTCTGTACGGCTGTCAGGACTCACTAATGTACCGTCACACTGCCGCCCTCTCCTCCTACATGATTGGATATCCCCCCTGAGGCGGGGTCACCGGTGCCCCTCCCAGAATTGGATCCACCAATGAGAGTGCGGGACCTAAGTCTCCTCTTCTGTATTATGTGTCAGTCTGCTGCGGCGCTACACGACCAGGCTTTGTGTTGGGGTGCCACTCTCTGTATTCATATACTGACCCCTCTAGTCATATGGTGGGGTGACCCCTCTGTATTCATATAGTGGGGTGATACTGACCACTCTAGTCATATGGTGGGGTGATACTGACCACTCTAGTCATATGTGGTGGGGTGACCCCTCTGTATTCATATAGTGGGGTGATACTGACCACTCTAGTCATATATTGGGGAACACCTGTATTGATATATTGAGGTGACCTTTTTGGAGTCATAAATTGGGGTGTCCCCTCTGTATTCATATAGTGGGGGTGATGCTGACCCCTCTAGTCATATGGTGGGGTGACCCCTCCCCCTCTGTATTGTAGAATTCTCTCCTGCATTGTGTGTCATTGCTCTCCTCTCTCTCTATTTGTGTTTCTTTCCTTGTAATGATGTCAGAGTTTTTAATGTGGGCGGAGTTTCTTCTGGTAGGATGGTTTGTAAATGTGACCAATAACAGGGCGGGGCTTGTGTTCGGTGTAGAGTGCGGCCACCATGGGTGGGGGAGGAGTCAGACTGTAATTATTTCTGTGTTTTGTGTGATGTCACCTCCACCAGTGAGGAGGAATCTTCTAATTCATTGGATGGAGAATTGTCACCGCCCCCCTCCTCCCTAACTTGTCACCGCCCCCCCCCCCTCCTCCCTAACTTGTCACCGCCCCCCCCCCTCCTCCCTAACTTGTCACCGCCCCCCCCTCCTCCCTAACTTGTCACCGCCCCCCCGCCCCCTCCCCTAACCCCCCCCCCCGCCCCCCACCCCCCTCCCCCCCCGGCCCCCCCCCCCCCCCCCCCCACCCCCTAACTTGTCCCCCCCCCCACCATCCTCCCTAACTTGTCACCGCCCCCCCCCACCGCCCCCCCCATCCTCCCTAACTTGTCACCGCCCCCCCCATCCTCCCTAACTTGTCACCGCCCCTCCCCCCCTCCCTAACTTGTCAACGCCCCCCCCTCCTCCCTAACTTGTCACCGCCCCCCCCTCCTCCCTAACTTGTCACCGCCCCCCCCCCCCCACCGCCCCCCCTCCTCCCTAACTTGTCACCCCCCCCCCCCCCACCTCCTCCCTAACTTGTCACCGCCCCCCCTCCTCCCTAACTTGTCACCGCCCCCCTCCTCCCTAACTGTCACCCGCCCCCCCTCCTCCCTAACTTGTCACCGCCCCCCCCTCCTCCCTAACTTGTCACCGCCCCCCCCCCTCCTCCCTAACTTGTCACCGCCCCCCCCCCCTCCTCCCTAACTTGTCACCGCCCCCCCCCCACCTCCCTAACTTGTCACCCCCCCCCCCCCCCTCCTCCCTAACTTGTCACCGCCCCCCCCCCCCCCCCCCCCCTCCTCCCTAACTTTTCACCGCCCCCCCCCCCCTCCTCCCTAACTTGTCAATGCCCCGCCCCCTCCCTAACTTGTCCCCGCCCCCTCTCTACCTTCTCGTTGTTTGGTATACAGAACGGCCTCATCTTTTTATATTGTACAAAAAATAATCGCACATCGCGCCGGTCCGCCATTTTTTGTGTATTTTTTATTGAAATTCTTTGTTTTGTGAAATGTTCAGATAATATTGTGTGACATAAACATTTTACACCACGACTATTGTATTCTCCGGGGTCTCTGCTTCCACAACATCCTGTGTGGGGGGTTTATCTAATCTTCAGGCCTAAACTTTCCCAATCATCACAGACTCTATGAGAGAGCCTGAAGATTCCACTCACCGCACACGGCTAATCGGCCAATCACACGCCAGCAACTCCAATGTATTTAGGCATCTAGACGTGGGGAAGACGACTTGCTGAAGTTCAGAAAGGGGATCCGGGTGACTTTGAACGTGGCCTGGTTGTTGGTGGCAGACGGGCCGCTCTGAGTATTTCTGGGATTTTCACACACAACCAACTCTCGGGATTACAGAGAATGGTGGGGAAAAAGAGAAAATATCCAGTGAGCAGCAGTTGTGTGGAGGAAAATGCCTTGTTGAGGTCAGAGGAGAACGGGCAGAGGACAGGAACGCCGATACCCACTCGTTACACCCAAGGTGGGCAGAATACCATCTCTGAACACATCTCTATAGAATGAGACCATTACTGTGCACAGCTGTAGGTGGCGCCAGACTCCTCATCACTTATAGAATGAGACCATTTCTGTGCCCAGCTGTAGGTGGCGCCAGACTCCTCATCAGTTATAGAATGAGACCATTCCTGTGCCCAGCTGTAGGTGGCGCCAGACTCCTCATCACTTATAGAATGAGACCATTACTGTGCCCAGCTGTAGGTGGCACCAGACTCCTCATCAGTTATAGAATGAGACCATTCCTGTGCCCAGCTGTAGGTGGTGCCAGACTCCTCATCAGTTATAGAATGAGACCATTCCTGGGCCCAGCTGTAGGTGGCACCAGACTCCTCATCAGTTATAGAATGAGACCATTCCTGTGCCCAGCTGTAGGTGGCGCCAGACTCCTCATCACTTATAGAATGAGACCATTCCTGTGCCCAGCTGTAGGTGGCGCCAGACTCATCAGTTATAGAATGAGACCATTACTGTGCCCAGCTGTAGGTGGCACCAGACTCCTCATCAGTTATAGAATGAGACCATTCCTGTGCCCAGCTGTAGGTGGCGCCAGACTCCTCATCAGTTATAGAATGAGACCATTCCTGTGCCCAGCTGTAGGTGGCGCCAGACTCCTCATCAGTTCTAGAATGAGACCATTACTGTGCCCAGCTGTAGGTGGCGCCAGACTCTTCATCCGTTATAGAATGAGACCATTAGTGTGCCCAGCTGTAGGTGGCGCCAGACTCCTCATCACTTCTAGAATGAGACCATTACTGTGCCCAGCTGTAGGTGGCGCCAGACTCCTCATCAGTTATAGAATGAGACCATTACTGTGCCCAGCTGTAGGTGGCGCCAGACTCCTCATCACTTCTAGAATGAGACCATTACTGTGCCCAGCTGTAAGTGGTGCCAGACTCTTCATCAGTTATAGAATGAGACCATTACTGTGCCCAGCTGTAAGTGGCGCCAGACTCCTCATCAGTTAAAGAATGAGACCATTACTGTGCCCAGCTGTAGGTGGCGCCAGACTCCTCATCACTTATAGAATGAGACCATTACTGTGCCCAGCTGTAGGTGGCGCCAGACTCCTCAGTTATAGAATGAGACCATTACTGTGCCCAGCTGTAGGTGGCACCAGACTCCTCATCAGTTATAGAATGAGACCATTACTGTGCCCAGCTGTAGGTGGCGCCAGACTCCTCATCAGTTATAGAATGAGACCATTACTGTGCCCAGCTGTAGGTGGCGCCGGACACCTCATCAGTTCTAGAATGAGACCATTACTGTGCCCAGCTGTAGGTGGCGCCAGACTCATCATCACTTATAGAATGAGACCATTCCTGTGCCCAGCTGTAGGTGGCGCCAGACTCCTCATCACTTATAGAATGAGACCATTACTGTGCCCAGCTGTAGGTGGCGCCAGACTCCTCATCACTTTTAGAATGAGACCATTACTGTGCCCAGCTGTAGGTGGCGCCAGACTCCTCATCACTTATAGAATGAGACCATTACTGTGCCCAGCTGTAGGTGGCGCCAGACTCCTCATCAGTTATAGGATGAGACCATTACTGTGCCCAGCTGTAGGTGGCGCCAGACTCCTCATCACTTATAGAATGAGACCATTACTGTGCCCAGCTGTAGGTGGCGCCAGACTCCTCATCACTTATAGAATGAGACCATTACTGTGCCCAGCTGTAGGTGGCACCAGACTCCTCATCAGTTATAGAATGAGACCATTCCTGTGCCCAGCTGTAGGTGGTGCCAGACTCCTCATCAGTTATAGAATGAGACCATTCCTGTGCCCAGCTGTAGGTGGCACCAGACTCCTCATCAGTTATAGAATGAGACCATTCCTGTGCCCAGCTGTAGGTGGCGCCAGACTCCACATCACTTATAGAATGAGACCATTACTGTGCCCAGCTGTAGGTGGCGCCAGACTCATCAGTTATAGAATGAGACCATTACTGTGCCCAGCTGTAGGTGGCACCAGACTCCTCATCAGTTATAGAATGAGACCATTCCTGTGCCCAGCTGTAGGTGGTGCCAGACTCCTCATCAGTTATAGAATGAGACCATTCCTGTGCCCAGCTGTAGGTGGCGCCAGACTCCTCATCAGTTCTAGAATGAGACCATTACTGTGCCCAGCTGAAGGTGGCGCCAGACTCTTCATCCGTTATAGAATGAGACCATTAGTGTGCCCAGCTGTAGGTGGCGCCAGACTCCTCATCACTTCTAGAATGAGACCATTACTGTGCCCAGCTGTAGGTGGCGCCAGACTCCTCATCAGTTATAGAATGAGACCATTACTGTGCCCAGCTGTAGGTGGCGCCAGACTCCTCATCACTTCTAGAATGAGACCATTACTGTGCCCAGCTGTAAGTGGTGCCAGACTCTTCATCAGTTATAGAATGAGACCATTACTGTGCCCAGCTGTAAGTGGTGCCAGACTCCTCATCAGTTAAAGAATGAGACCATTACTGTGCCCAGCTGTAGGTGGCGCCAGACTCCTCATCACTTATAGAATGAGACCATTACTGTGCCCAGCTGTAGGTGGCGCCAGACTCATCAGTTATAGAATGAGACCATTACTGTGCCCAGCTGTAGGTGGCACCAGACTCCTCATCAGTTATAGAATGAGACCATTACTGTGCCCAGCTGTAGGTGGCGCCAGACTCCTCATCAGTTATAGAATGAGACCATTACTGTGCCCAGCTGTAGGTGGCGCCGGACACCTCATCAGTTCTAGAATGAGACCATTACTGTGCCCAGC
This sequence comes from Lithobates sylvaticus, assembly GCA_028564925.1. Classification (NCBI taxonomy): domain Eukaryota; kingdom Metazoa; phylum Chordata; class Amphibia; order Anura; family Ranidae; genus Lithobates; species Lithobates sylvaticus. The sequence continues at coordinate 34,614,031 of CM053038.1, forward strand.
TGTAGGTGGCGCCAGACTCCTCATCACTTATAGAATGAGACCATTCCTGTGCCCAGCTGTAGGTGGCGCCAGACTCCTAATCACTTATAGAATGAGACCATTACTGTGCCCAGCTGTAGGTGGCGCCAGACTCCTCATCACTTATAGAATGAGACCATTACTGTGCCCAGCTGTAGGTGGCGCCAGACTCCTCATCACTTATAGAATGAGACCATTACTGTGCCCAGCTGTAGGTGGCGCCAGACTCCTCATCAGTTATAGGATGAGACCATTACTGTGCCCAGCTGTAGGTGGCGCCAGACTCCTCATCACTTATAGAATGAGACCATTACTGTGCCCAGCTGTAGGTGGCGCCAGACTCCTCATCACTTATAGAATGAGACCATTACTGTGCCCAGCTGTAGGTGGCGCCAGACTCCTCATCACTTATAGAATGAGACCATTACTGTGCCCAGCTGTAGGTGGCGCCAGACTCCTCATCAGTTATAGGATGAGACCATTACTGTGCCCAGCTGTAGGTGGTGCCAGACTCCTCATCAGTTATAGAATGAGACCATTTCTGTGCCCAGCTGTAGGTGGCGCCGGACTCATCATCAGTTATAGAATGAGACCATTACTGTGCCCAGCTGTAGGTGGCGCCAGACTCCTCATCACTTATAGAATGAGACCATTACTGTGCCCAGCTGTAGGTGGCGCCAGACTCCTCATCAGTTATAGAATGAGACCATTACTGTGCCCAGCTGTAGGTGGCGCCAGACTCCTCATCACTTATAGAATGAGACCATTACTGTGCCCAGCTGTAGGTGGCGCCAGACTCCTCATCACTTATAGAATGAGACCATTACTGTGCCCAGCTGTAGGTGGCGCCAGACTCATCATCACTTATAGAATGAGACCATTACTGTGCCCAGCTGTAGGTGGCGCCAGACTCCTCATCAGTTATAGAATGAGACTATTACTGTGCCCAGCTGTAGGTGGCGCCAGACTCCTCATCAGTTATAGAATGAGACCATTACTGTGCCCAGCTGTAGGTGGCGCCAGACTCCTCATCACTTATAGAATGAGACCATTACTGTGCCCAGCTGTAGGTGGCGCCAGACTCCTCATCACTTATAGAATGAGACCATTACTGTGCCCAGCTGTAGGTGGCGCCAGACTCCTCATCAGTTATAGAATGAGACCATTACTGTGCCCAGCTGTAGGTGGCGCCAGACTCATCATCACTTATAGAATGAGACCATTACTGTGCCCAGCTGTAGGTGGCGCCAGACTCCTCATCACTTATAGAATGAGACCATTACTGTGCCCAGCTGTAGGTGGCGCCAGACTCATCATCACTTATAGAATGAGACCATTACTGTGCCCAGCTGTAGGTGGCGCCAGACTCCTCATCAGTTATAGAATGAGACTATTACTGTGCCCAGCTGTAGGTGGCGCCAGACTCCTCATCACTTATAGAATGAGACTATTACTGTGCCCAGCTGTAGGTGGCGCCGGATTCCTCATCAGTTATAGAATGAGACCATTACTGTGCCCAGCTGTAGGTGGCGCCAGACTTCATCAGTTATAGAATGAGACTATTAAAACCCCCATCTACTTCCTGTGCCAAATATCACAACAGGAAGTTAAAGGAAATCTCGGCATTGTCAAGATAAATCCACTCAGTTATTACCAGGTGTCCCCATTAGATCTCCCCTCACTTCCTGTCCCAAATGACACAACAGGAAGTGGCAGGAAATCCACTCTTAGTTGTCACCTGACCAGCTTTCTTTTTACTTCCTGTACTGAAAACAGGAAGTGAAGGGACGCCCCCCCACACAGAACAGGTGTCCCCATCTGAAGACTCCTCCTACCTTCCTGTTCTGGTGACAACTATCATTGTGGGTTCCCCTCATTTCCTGTACCAAATGACAACAGGAAGTGGGACGAAAACTATTGTTAGTTGTCACCTGACCAGATTTCCTTTTACTTCCTGTACTGAAGAGAAAACAGGAAGTGAAGCAAATCCCCTTCCACAGAACATGTGTCCCCCATCAGAGGATTCCCCTCACTTCCTGTTCTGGTATCATTTTGGGTTCCCCTCACTTCCTGTTCTGGTATCATTTTGGGTTCCCCTCACTTCCTGTTCCAAATAACAGGAAGTGGGAGGAAATACACTCTTGGTTGTCACCTGAGCAGATTTCCTTTTACTTCCTGTACTGAAGAGAAAACACAAAGTGAAAGAATTCCTCCACAGAACAGGTGTCCCCATCAGAAGATTTCCCCTGACTTCCTGTGTTGGTGACACCAGGACAGATATAGAGGGTGGATCTCCCCAGAGGGGACAAAGGCAAAGCTCCTCCTCCTCCTCCCTGTACAGGAAATGACTGGAGCTGACGGATCGGCATGACAACCCGGGGCGGATCTTCCGGAAATGTATCACCATGGCAGCCAAAACTCCGCCTCCTCCGCATAACGAGAACCCCCTGCTGTATAGAGGTGTCCCTTTAATTGTATATGGAGTGGGGGGGAGATTCACCCCCAAGTGTGTTCTGGTGTCACTGAGACAGGAAGTGATGTAAAATCTTCCAATGGGGACACTTGATCTGGTGACAGCCAAGAGGGGATTTCATTAACTTCCTGTTTAGTCAGCAGTACAGGAAGTGGGGACACAGACTCCCCCCCCCCCCGGCAGGGGGTATAACCCCTTCCCACTCCAGGAATACACCACACTCCATACACTGACTGCCTGGAACCTGACCGCCAGCTCTGTACACACTTCCGGTGTGACTCTTCTATACTTCCTGTATGGGCCGGAACCATTCTCCCCAGACTCTGTTCCCCGGACTGTACACTCCCTGTAACCTGCACCCACGCGAGCCAATCGCTGAGAAGAATCCTTAGACTGACGTCAGGCTCAGCCAATGGGGAGTTCGGAGGGGGGCGGGATTTGGTGGGGCGGGGCCGAGATGAACACAGAAGGTCCACCCAGACCCCCTCACTCACACTGACACTTTTTCAACCAACTGGGGCTCAGATCCGACCTCGTACCTCTAATGACGAAGCCCCCTTCGGGTGTCAGTGTTTGTCACCTAGAACAATAAAGTTTTATTCAGTGCTGACGTCATTGTAACACGCGGGGCGCGAGCTCCATTTATTAGCCGTCACCTGTGGCCCACAAGACATGGGCCGGAATGTACCAGAGAGCGGCGTTCTTTCCTGACATTAGGGGTAAAGTGGATCTCTCAGTGACCCCCCCCCCCCCCCTTCATTTTCAGGTCCCACAGGCCATGGATCCCCGTTGTCATACTCCTGCCCCATTCCGTTCCATAAACTCTCCTGCTGGGCCGGGGCGTGTTTTCCCCGTAGTAGTAAATGCCTCTTCAATGCTCAGTTTCCACATTGGCTGCCCCAATATCCCTCTACGCCCAACCCCCCTCATGGGCTCCCCCTACTAACATGTCAGTTTCTGTGAATAACTAATGAATGAACTAATTGGCTGAGAAATAACGATCGTCTTAGAATATGGATTGTGTCGGCTGAGGGGGTATTGGTTGGCCACCACCGATTTCACTTGGTAACCCCTTTTATATTGTGGTTGGGAGGGGGGGATTTTGGTGGAGACGAGTTGAAGGTTGTGGTATATGAAAGGGGGTGTGCCAGTGGAGCAGGAAAGGTATTTGTCAGATAGGTTTTAGGTGGGGGGAAGTTTCTTGGTGGGGGGGGGGTCAGGTGAGGGAAGTGTGGGGGCACAAAGTGGGGGGGGGAGAGTGAAAAAGTCAGTGGAGGTCAGAGGTCCCAAGAGTCCAAAATCGTTCCTTTATTACGCTCCTGACCCCCCAGATCTGTTCTCCTGACCCCCCGGTTTTGCCCTCTGACCCCTGGTTTGTTCTCACTGACCGTCCCAGTTTGTTCTCTCAGACCGCCCGGTTTGACCCCCCGTTATTAAACCCACCACCACCAGTTTTTGTTGTTGTCTTCAAACCTTTCTGATTGGCTAACCTGGGGGGGGGGTAGTTTATGGCGAGTGGAACTAAGGGACAGGGTTAACAAGGTTGGGGGTAGGTCAAAAGAAAGAACCACATCATAAATTTTGTTATGCCCTCCAACCCCCAGTTTTGCCCCCCTGCCATTGCATGAGTTTTTGTTGGGTGTATTCTCGACTCCTCGTTGGCTAGCTTGGGAGGGGGGGGGGACTGAGGGCACTGTGGGGTCCGAAGTGAAAAGTAGGAGAGGTAAGAAGTGGAGGTGAAAAGGTTATGGTGGGGGGGCGGGGGGTTCCAAATAAGAATCATGTATAACCCTCCTGGAACCACCCCCAACTTTCTCTCCTGACCCCCAAGTTCATTTTCATGACCCCCGGTTTGCCCCCCCTGAACCTCCATGTTTTGGCCCCTCCCACCATGTTTTTTGTTGTGTTTCTTTCAGATGGGCTTAACATGGGGGGGGGGGGGTGATTAGATGAGCGGAGCTGAGGGCAACGGTGAAGGTTGGGTGGGATGTCCAGAAAAAGGACCACAACTTTCGATCCATTCATCTTCTTTCTCTTCCCTTCCCCATTTTGCCCTCTGACCCCCAGTTTGCCCTCTTAACCCCAGTTTATAACTCTTACACCCCCGGTTTGTCCTCCTTACCCCCAGTTTCCCTCTGTAACCCCAGTTTATACTCTTATATATTCATATTAAAACTCTTATTTAAAAAATAGTACACAAAAAAAGTGATTAAAACTTACTATTATAAATAGTAATCTCTATACTTAGATAAACAAATTAACAATTATACTCTTATACTTATTAATATTTATACAAAATAAAAATTAAAGTAATAATTACCAATATATATTTACATAAATAAATAACTCTTACAGTACAAACATTTAAAAATAAAATAACGATTAAACATCTCTTTAAATATAAATAAATAAAAAACACCCACTGGTTTTGTCCCTCCTGACCCCCTCCCCCGGTTTGTCCCTGCCTCCATGTTTTTTTGCTGTGTGTCTTTTTTCCTGGCCCCTGATTGGCTGCACTCAATGCCCATCTCGTCTCTCCTCAGTCTGCAGGTCTCCTCGTTGGGCCTGTGGGTTGGTGTAGATGCCACCTTGATCCATTGTGCCACAGCTGGTGAAGGGGGGGGGGGGGTGATGGGTAATAGAGGCAAAGGACTTGAATTTGTTGCTGTTGCTTGTGTTTTGTAGTTGGAGGCCTTCAATGAGGGAGGAGCTGTTCCACAAGAGGGTCCCTGAAGACCCCCTCCCCCACCATGGCCCCCGCTGGTGTCCAGCGTTTGGGGCCGTGCTGGGTCAGCCCCGAACTGTCTCTGGCAGAATCCATGAGCCGACCCGCGAAACATCCAAGTCCACGGGGCCCCTGGCTGGCGGGCCGCTGATTCACTCCTCTCTATGCCTCCCAAGGTTTAACCATTTAGGGGGAGGGGGGAGGTTTGAGTGCCAGGGGGGGGTGTTGTGTGCCAGGACAGGGGCCGACAAAAACCGTGGCGCATTCTCTCGACTCCCTCTTGTCCCCACAATGACCAAAAGTCACAGATTGCAGAAACATTCCGGCTATGGTCCCGCGGCACAAAAAGCCTTCACGCCTCCGCACCCCCCCCCCCGGGCCCTCGGAGCTCTGGGCCATCCAGCAGCGATTAAATTAAATTGGCGCCGCCGCCAGACAAACCCTCCTCAACAACATGTTCCCCTGTTTGGCAACCGCTAACACCCGACTACCGCCCTCTGTGCCAAGGCTGAACGCCCGCCGTGGCCTTCGCCCCTGTTCCCTCCATGGGACTAGCCCTGAGGAACATGTCTCTTCCTCTGACCTTCCCGAAGGTACAAAGCACTGGACTGGTGTTCCAACATGGGATTCTCCTTCCTCAAGAGCATGAAGGAGTGCCTTGTACATCCTGCTCTGCTGCTGGTGGCGTCAAGGAGCGGCCTGGGCCTAGAGAGGCCCCCACATTGCCACCTACCCGGGGGGCCACCTGTTGGTCTGCAGTTTGCCCGTTTTTTGGGGGGAAGAATGTTGCCACAACAAACCTGGAACCCGCAGGGGGCCCCCCCGAGTGACTGCGTTACTGTGGCTGCGGAGTCCCTTCCTCAGGTTCCTTCTGAAATGCCCGTGATTATGTTTGTCAGCTTAGACAGCAGCACTCTACGGATAGCGCCCCCCCGTAGAACGCACCTTCCTGCAAACAGCGCCTACCCCTGGTGTTCGAACTGCAGGTGACAACCATCCTGCAAACAGCGCCCCCTGGTGAATCGCAACTGCAGTGACGCCTTCCTGCAAACAGCGCCCCCTGGTGATTGCCTTCAGTGACCCCCTTCCTGCAAACAGCGCCCCCCGTAGAACGCACTGCGTGACACCTTCCTGCAAACAGCGCCCCCAGTGTTCGCACTGCAGTGATGCCTTCCTGAAAACAGCGCCCCCTGGGGATCGCACTGCGGTGACACTTCTGCAAACACACCCCCTGGTGATCGCGACTACAGTTACACCTTTCCTGCAAACAGCGCCCCCCTGGGTGATCGCAACTGCAGTGACACCTTTCTGCAAACTAGCTGCCCCCTAGTGATCGCACTGCAGTGACGCCTTCCTCAAACAGCGCCCCCTGTGAACCACTGCAGTGGACGCCTTTTCAGCAAACAGCGCCCCCTGGTGAATCGCACTGCAGTGACGCCTTCCCTGCAAACAGCGCCCCCCTGGATGGATCGCACTTCAGTTGAACGCCTTCCTAGCATAACAGCGCCCCCTGGGTGATCGCACAAACAGTGACCACCTTTCTGCAAACCGCGCCCCCCTGGTGATCGCCCTGCAGTGACAACCTTTTCCTGCAAACAGCGCCCACAGGTGATCGCACTGCAGTGACGCCATCCTGCAAACAGCGCACCCCTGGTGATCGAACTGCAGTGATGCCTTCCTGCAAACAGCGCCCCCTTGTGATCGCACTCTGTGACGCCTTTCTCAAACAGCGCCCCTCTGGGTGATCGCTCTGCAGGGACGCCCTTCCAGCAAACAAGCGCCCCCTGGTGGAGTTGCACTTCAGTGACAGCCTTCTCCTGCCAAACAGACTAGCGCCCGCCTGGTGATCGCACTGCAGTGACACCTTCCTCGCAAACTGCGCCCCCGGGATCGCACTGCAGTGATGCTTCCGGCAAACAGCGCCCCCTGTGATCACACGTGCAGTGATGCCTTCTGCAAACAGCGCCCCCCGGTGAACGCACTTGCGGTGACGCCTTCCTGCAAACAGCGCCCCCTGGTGATCCGCACTGCAGTGATGCCTTCCTGCAAACAAGCGCCCCCAGGGGTGAACGCACTGCAGTGACGCCCTTCCTGCAAACCAGCGCCCCCTGGTGATCGACTAATACCCTTTTCGAACCCCCCCTTTACCCCTCGTGCCCTTTTGCCAGGCCTTAACACTGATGATTTCCCCCGGGGCCCCCCCAAGAACCCGGGGTACCCCTTTTCCTCAAATGGGCCCCCCGGGACCATCCAGGAACCTCCGGGCGGGACTACCCCTTCTAGGACTGTATTTTCTGGGGGGGTCTCTTAAAAAATGAGCCCATGGGGGGGGGGGGTGGGGAACCCAGCCTTCCCGGGGTTCGGTTCTTTTCAAAAAAACCCTTTTAATTCAAGGAAAATTTCCTTTTTCTGTGTGGGGGGGGGGGCCAAATTTTCGTTGCGGGGGGCAAAAATTTTTCTTGGGGGGAAAATTTTTCTGTGGGGGGGGGGCCTATATTTTTCGGGGTCGGGGGAGGGGAAATTTTCCCCTGTGGGGGGGGGGGGCGGGAAAATTTTCTTTTTTGGGGGGAAGAAAAGGGGCTTCTTTCGGGGGGGAAAAGGGGGGCCCGGGTTAAACCCCAAGGGGTTTTTCTGGTGGGGGGGGCATAAATCTCGTTGGGGGGGGAAGGAATCCCTTGTGCGGGGGGAAAAAGGGGGTCTTTTTTGGGGGGAAAAAAAGGGGTCCTTGGTGGGGGGGGGCATAATCTTGTCTGGGGGTGGGGTTTTTCTGTGTTGGGGGCAGGGGGGTCCTCGTGGCGGGGGGGGGCATTTTCGGTGCTGGGGGGGCGGGGGGGCTCTTTTTGGGGAGCGGGGGGTCTCTTTTGGCGGGGGGGAACCCCAAATTCTTGGGGAGGGGGGAAAAAGGGTTTTGGGGGGGGGAACAAAAAAAGGGGTTTTTCGGGGGGGATAAGTTTATGTGGCGGAGGGGGGACAAAGGGGCCTTTGGGGGGGGGGCAAAAAGGGGTCCCCGGTTGGGGGGGGAAGGGGGGGGGCTTCGGGCTTACAGGGGGGCTTTGGTGGGAGGGGGGGGGGGACCGAAAAAAAGGGGGGGCCCAAAAATTTGTGTAAAAGGGGGGGAAGGGGGGGGCCTTCTTTGAGGGGGGGGGGGAAAAAACCTTCTGTTCGGGGGGGCAAACTTCTGTGCGGGGGGACGGAATTTTTCAACGGGAAGGGGGCTCGGGGCGGGGGGGCAAAATTTCTGTCCCCGGGGGGGGCAAAATTTTCCCTTTTGGCGGGGGGCGGGGGGTCCTTGGGCGGGGGGGCGGAAAGGGTTTTCTTTCTTTAAAAATTCCTGGTTTTTACAAAATTTATTTCGGGGGGACAAACTTCTGTTTTGGGGGGGCAAAACCCTGGCTGGGGGGCGGGGGGGTTTTTTCTGGGGGAAGGGGGGTCCCTTTCAAGACAAGGGTTTCTGGGCGGGGGGGGAACAGAAGGGCCTTCTGGCAGGGGGGCAGGGGGGGTTTTTTGTTCATGGGGGAAAAAGGGGGCCTTCGGGTTGGGGGGGGCCCAAAGGGGTTTCTTTGGGGGGGGGGCCCAGAGGGGTTTTCTGGGGCCCCAAACCCCAAAGGGGTTTTTTGGGGGGGGGGGGGACAAAATTTTCGGTGTGGGGGGGGAAGGGGGGGGGTTCGGGGAAGGGGGAAAAAAAAAGGGTTTTTGGGCGGGGGGGGGAAAATCCTGTGTCGGGGGGGCCAAACCCCTTTTGTCGGGGGGGGAAACCCAAAAAAGGGGTTTTGGTTTTGGGGGGCAAAACCCTCGGGTGGGGGGCAAAAAAGGGTCTTTTTTACGGAAGGGGTTTTCTGGGGTGGGGGGGCAAAATCTTGGGCTGGGGGGACAAATTTTCTGTGGTGGGGGCGGGAATCTTTCCCGGAGGGAGCGGGGGGGGTCTCTTTGGGGAGGGGGCAGAAATTTCTGGGTGGGGGGGGGAAAAAAGGGGGTCCCCCCGGGGGAGCGGGGGTTTTTTGGGTCGGGGGGGGCAAACCTGTTGGCGGGGGGGGCAAATCTCTGGGGCGGGGGGGGAAAGGAAGGGGTCTCGGTCGGGGGGGGCAAACTCTTTTGCGGAGGGGGGCAAAATTTTCTTGTCGGGGGGGAAAAATTTCTTTTTTGGGAGGGGAAATCCTTTTGGGGGGGCAGGGGGGTCTTTTTTCACGAAACCTGGGCGGGGGGGCAAACCCTTTTGGGGGGGGGGAAACGGGGGGGTTTTCCCTGGTCGGGGGGGAAAAACCCTTCTTTTGGGGGTGGGGGGGGGCAAACCCCGTTCCCCGGGGGGGCGGAAAAATTCTGTGTCGGGGCAGGGGCTTCTTTCGGGGGGGAAGGGGGGCCTTTTTTCAGGGGGCAAAAATCTTGGGGCGGGGGGGGCAGGGGTCTTTTTCGGGGGGAGGGGGAAGGGGTCTTTTTGGGGGGGGGGGGGGAACGGAAGGGTCTCTTTTTCGGAGGGGGGCGGGGGTCTTTTTTTAAAGGGGGACAAAAGGGGTTTTCTGGGGGGGGGGGCAGAAGGGTTTTCTTTTCCCCAAATTTGGGGGTTCCCCCCTCCGGGCCCCGGTTCTCCCCCATTTAAAACCAATGTGGTTCGGTCAGTTTTAAAACCCCCTGGCCCTGTAACTGGCGGGGTGGACCATTCCTAATGTGGGGGGGGTTTGGGGGCTTTAAAAAAACTTAATTCTGGGGGGAAAAAATTAACTTCAACCCAAAAGTAATAAAAAATTCGGGCCCTAATAACCTCCCCCTTCCCTGTAGGCTTTATTTTTTGCCCTGTCACCCTCAAAACTGTAACTCCTGGGGGATCTAACCCTAACGAAACCCCCTGGGTCAGGTCTCATTAACCCTGGGACTTTAACCCCTGGGTCAGGGTCTATTAACCCTAGACGAAGCCCTTTGGGGTCGGGTTCTTTAAACCCCTAACTGTGTCCTTGGGGCTTTTTATTAGACTCTCCTGGGGTGGGGGTCTCATTACCCCTAACTGAAAGCTCCTGGGGTCGGGGTTCAAAAACCCCCTGACTAAAAACCCCGGGGGTGGGTCTCATTATCCCCTTAACGTAAGTCCTGGGTCATTTCATTATCCCTCTAGACGTAAGCTCCGGGGGTCAGGGTTCCTTTATACCCTAGACGTAACCCTGGGTCGGGACCCTTTATACCCTAGAATGAATCGGGGTCGATCTCATTACCTAAAAGAAACCCCTGGGTCAGGTTTTTCTTTAAAAACCTCTGGGGGGGAACCCCTTTCGCTAAAACCCTGGAAAAGCCCTTAACCCCTTTAACCCTCTCCTGGGTCGGGGTCTCCTTTTAAACCCACCGGGACTTAGGCGTCCCCGGCGACTCATATAAAACCCCTTCTACTGAAAAAGCTCCTGGGGGCCAGGATCTTTTATATAACGTCTCCGGGGTCTTTTCTTCCCCCTTAAACGTAGCCTTACTATTCCCCTGCGTAGCCCCTTTATTAAAAAAAAACCCGAAAACCCTTTTTAAAAAAATATATTTAACCCAAAAATTTCAACCTTTAAACCTTACTCCTGGGTGGGATTCTTATACCCTGACTGAAAGCCCCGGGGGTGAAATCTCATTAACCCTAGAAAAGTGGGGCCCGGGGTAAATTTCCTTTTCCTGCTGGGGCTCTATGCTTAACCCCTGGAAAGTCGGGGGTAAACCTTAAACCTTAACTGCCCGGGGTCATCCTTAATCCCCCTTTAGCTTAACCCCCTGGGGTCGGGTTAATCTCTAAATTCCCCTGGGGGGGGTTAATTTCCTCTCTTGTCCGGGGCACCTAACTTGCTAAGCTCCTGGGGTCGGGTGTCTTTTTTACCTCTAGCTGTAAGCCCGGGGGTCGGGGTCTCTTTATCCCCTTTAGATGTAACTCCTGGGGTGGGTTCATTATACCCCTAACTTTTCCCCTGGGTCGGGGATCATTAAACCCAAACTGAAAGCTCCGGGGTCAGGTCTCTTTAAAAACCTCTACTGTAAGTCCGGGGTCGGGGTCTCATTATACCCTAGCGTAAGCCCGGGGGTCGGGGTTCCTTAAACCCAGACGTAAGCCCTGGGGTCGGGTCTCATTATACCCAAAAATGTAAGTCCGGGGGTCAGGTCTCAAAACCCTCTAGACGTAAGCCCCTGGGTCGGGGATCATTTCCTCTAGACTGAAGCCCCCGGGGGTAAAAGGGCTCTTTAATCCCTAGACTGAAGCTCCGGGGGTCGGGGTCTCTTTATACCCTAGACTGTAAGCTCCGGGGGTAGGGTTAAAAACCCTAACGAAAGCTCCGGGGTCAGGATCTTTTATCCCCCTAAAAGTAAGCTGGGGGGCAGGATCTCATTAAAATTAAACCTCTCCCCCCCTAACTCCCTGGGGTCGGGCTAAATTTCCTAACAAGCTCCTTGGGTCTCAAAACCCCCTAGACGTAAGCCCCCGGGGGTCAGGCTCTTTAACCCAGACGTAAGCTCCTGGGGTCGGGCTCATTATACCCTAAACTGAAAAGCTCCGGGGGTCGGGGTCTATTATACCCTAGACTGAACTCCTGGGGGTCGGGTCCTTTAAAACCCTGACTGTAAGCTCCGGGGGTCGACTCATTATACCCCTGACTGAAAAGTCCGGGGGTCGGTTCTTATATCAACAAAATTTGGGGGGGGTCTCATTAAAACCCCTAATTTAACCCCCGGGGGGTCGGTTTTCTTTATCTCTAGACTGAAAAGCTCCTGGGGTCAGGTCCATTATAAACTTTTTTTTTAAGCCCGGGGGTCAGGGTCTTTTTATCCCTCTAAACGTCCCCTGGGGTAAGGGTCCATTATCCCTCAGACTTAACCCGGGGGGCAGGTTCATTAACCAAGACTTAAGCTCCTGGGTCGGGGTTATTATCCCTCTAGACGTAAGCCCTGGGCGGGGGGTCTCTTATACCCAGATTAAAGCTCCTGGGGTCAGGATCCTTTTTCCCCTTTTAACTGAAAGCTCCGGGGGCGGGTCTATTATACCTAGACGTAAGCTCCTGGGTCGGGGTTCCCTTTTTAACCCCTAATTGTAAGCTCCTGGGGCCCAGGGTCTCTTTCCCCCTTAAACTGTAAGCCCCTGGGGTCGGGGTTCTTTAAACCCCCTAGACTGTAACCCCTGGGGCGGGGTTCATTATCCTCTGACTGAAGTCCGGGGCAGGGTCTCATTATACCCTAGACTGAAAGCTCCGGGGTCGGGGTTCATTTTCCCTTAGACTGTAACCGGGGGTCGGGTCTTTAACCCTCGACTGAACTCTTGGGGGGGCCCTATTATCCCCTCTAACTGAACCCGGGGTCAGGTCATTTCCCTCTAGACTGTAAGCCCGGGGGGTAAATTTCCATTAAAAACCCCAGGTACCCCCTTTCAAAAATCTTAACCTAATTAACTCCTGGGTGGGTTTTAAAACCCTTTTTCCCTTAGCTTGGGTCGGCTCTTTTTACCCTGACTGTAGCCCCGGGGGGGGCTCTATACCCCTAGACTGTAAGCCCCGGGGGTCAGGGTTCTTTATCCCTTAATGGCCCCGGGGTCGGGGTTTTTTTTAAAAGACGGGGCTCTTCTCCTTCCCCTGAAGACCCCTTCGGGGTGAAATTTCCTTGTGAAGTCCTTACCCTTTTAACCCTTAGATTGCCCCCGGGGCATTTCTTAACCCTTAGCCCCCGGGGGTCAGGTTCTTAACCCCTAATTTGGTGGGGGGAAACTCTTTCCCCCTAACTTGCCCTTGGTCCATATACCTGATTAAGCTCCTGGGTCGGGTTCATTATCCCCCTTGCGTAAGCCCCTGGGGCAGGCCCCTTTAACCTCTAGACTGTAAGCTCTGGGGTCGGGGTCATTATACCTCTAGACTGAACCCCTGGGGAGGGCCTCTTATCCCCCTTAGCTGTAAGCTCCTGGGTGGGGTTCTTTTACCCAGACTGTAGCTCCGGGGTCGGGCCCATTTTTCCCCCTTCCTGTAAGCTCCTGGGGTCAGTTCATTAAACCCTAGATGAACCCGGGGGTGGGCCCTTTAAATTAAGAACTCCGGGGCATCAAATCCCCTAACTGAAGCCCGGGGGTCGGGGGCTCATTTCCCCAGACGTAAGTCCGGGGGTGGGGTCCATTAACCCCTAGACTGAACCCCTGGGGGGGTTAATTAGTTTAAATTTTAATTATTATATTTATTAAAAATTATTATTTAAAAATTAATTGGGGGTATTTTAAATTAAAAAAAATTTTATTTTATACCCCCTAGACGTAACCCCGGGGGCGGGTTCTATCCCTCTAACGTAAGCCCGGGGGGGGTCTATTTACCCTGCGTAAGCTCCGGGGGTTGGCCATTTACCCCTGACTTAAGCTCCGGGGGTCGGGGTCTCTTTTACCCTAACTGTAAGCTCCTGGGGTGGGGTCTCATTAACCCCTAACTGTAAGCTCCTGGGCGGTCTCATTATCCTCAAAGCTGAAAGCCCCGGGGGGGGTGGGGCCTCTTTTCCCCCTAATTTAAACTCCTGGGTCGGGGTTCCATTAACCCTCTAGACTGAACCCGGGGGTTGGGTCTCATCCTCAAAATGAAGCTCCTGGGGGGAGGGTCTCATTAACCCCTAGACGAAGCTCCTGGGTCGGGGTTCATTATCCCAACTGAAAGTCCTGGGGTAGGATCTCTTTATCCCCCAGACTGTAAGTCTGGGCATTATTTACCTCTAGACTGTAAGCCCTGGGTCGGGGTTCTTTAAACCCCCTAACTGTAACTCCTGGGGTCAGGTCTTTTTACCCCCCTAACTGTAAGCCCCTGGGGTCAGGTTTTAATCAGACTGTAACCCCGGGGGTCGGGCTCATTATCCTCTGACTAAGCCCCTGGGGGTCGGGTTCATTAACTCTGACTGAAGTCCGGGGTCGGGCCATTATCCCCCTAACTGTAAGCTCGGGGGTCAGGTTCATTATACCCCTAACTGTAAGCTCCTGGGGTCAGGTCTCTTATCCCTTGATGTAAGCTCTGGGTCAGGTCTCATTTACTCTAAATGTAAGCCCCTGGGGTCAGGGTTCATTACCCTAAAATTTAAAGTCCGGGGGCCCGGGTGCTTTTTAAACCCTAGACTGTAAGCTCCGGGGGTCAGGTTTTTCATTAATAAACTCGGGGTGGGCTTTATTTACCCTAGACTGAAAGCTCTGGGCGGGCTCATATACCCCGACTGAAAGCTCCGGGTAAAATTTTAATAACTTAGCTGGGGTCGGCCCTTTACCCCCAAACTTAACCCTTGGGTCGGTTCAATCCCCTTAACTTAGTTTGGGGGGGTCGGGCCAATCCCTTAAACAAAGCCCCTGGGGTCGGGCCCATTTTTCCCTAGACTGTAACTCGGGTAGGATCTCTTTAACCTCTGACTTTGCCCCTGGGTCGGGATTCCCATTTACCCTAGACTGTAACCCCGGGGGTAAAGGGTCTCATTATCCCCCTAGACTGTAAGCCCCGGGGTCAGGGTCTCTTTAAATCCCTAGACTGTAAGCTCCGGGGGCAGGTCTCATTATCCCCAAAACTGTAACTCCTGGGGGCTCTTAAACCCCCTGAGTTTGGGGGGTTTCCACCATAACCTTAGTGAAAACCCCGGGGGTTTAAAGGGCCCTTTTAAAACCCTAACTGTAAGCTCCTGGTCGGGTTTATTATACCCTAGACTGTAACTCCGGGTCAGGGTCTCATTATCCCCTAGACTGAAGCTCCGGGGGCAGGCTCTTTAACCTCTAACTGTAAGCTCCTGGGTCGGGTCTCTTAAAAATTAAAAAAAAAGGGGGAAAAAAAAAATTTAAAAAAAAAGCCCCCCAGGTCAAAAATCTTAAAAAAAAAGGGGGGGAATAAATTCGATTTTAAGCTTGGGGGGGGGGGAAAAAACCCCCCAACAAGCCCCGGGGTCAGGGCTATTATTTTAAAAATTAACTTTTTATAAAAAAGTTTTAAAATTTGGGGGGGCCAAAAACCCTAAGAAAAATTTTGGGGTACCATTTACCCAAACGAACCCTTCAACTTTTTTCAATTAACCCTTAAAATTAATAAAAAAAAAACCCGGGGGGGGTCTATTAACCCAATTAATTTAAAATTCAAAAAAATAAAAAAACCCCTTTTAAAAAATTTTTAAAAAATTTATTTTAAAAAAAAAAAAATCCTTCAATAAAAAATTTAAAAAAAATTGGGGTAGGGAAAAAAAATTAACCCTGGGGGTTTAAAATTTACCCCAAAAACCCCTGGGGAAAAATTAAAAAAAAAAACAACCCCGGGGATTTCTAAATATATTTTTTGGAAGTGGGGTCGGGGACAATACCTCGCGAACTTGGGGCTTTTTTTTTAAACCCCCTGGGAAAAAAGCCCAGGGGGGGGTTTTTTATAACAAGTAACCCCCATTAAAATTAAATTAAATTATTTTAAAATAAAAAACTGTAATTGGGGGGAAAAATTTTTATAAATGAACCCTTTAATAAAAAATTAGACGTAATTTTAACCTTTATAAGTTTAAGTCCGGGTAAATTTAAATTTTTAAAAAGGGGGGAAAATTATTCATTCCTTAACTGAAACCCGGGGGGGCCCCTTTTTCCCCCCCAACCCGAACCCCGGCAACTTTTTATACCCAGACAAACCCCCCCCGGGGGGGCTCTTAACCCCACAAACTCCCCGCGGACCTTTCCCCAACCCCCTTTCCCCAAAATTTAAATTTCCCTTTAGGGCTCAAAATACCTTGAGGGTAACCCGGGGGTCGGGCCAAAACCTCTTTTTAAGCCCCGGGGAAGGGGTGTTTAAACCCAAAGATTTAAATCCGGGGGCAGGCCCAAAAAACCCCCAAAAACAACCGGGGGGCTTCAAAAAACCCAAAAAAACCCCCTTAAAAACCAAACCCAACAACCCCATCCATACCCAGCAAAAGGGGGGCAAGCATTTCCCCAAAGAACCGGGGGTCGGGACTTTTAACCTCGGCTTAAGCCCGGGGTTTACCATATAAAATAAAAAAGCCCGGGGTATTTAATACCGTTTGAGAAGTCCTGGGTGGGTTTTTTAATCCTTAACTTAAAAATGGGGGGGAGGGTTTTTTACCCTAACAAAATTTTGGGGGGGGCTATTTCCTCTTTAATGTAAGTTAGGGTAAAACCCCAAAAAAAGTTTTCAGGTTTTTTCCCAAAAAAAAGTCCCCCCCTCCCCTCTAACAAACCCCCCCTTCCCATTATACCCCTAACCCCCCCCTTGGGGCCCTTTTTTCCCCGTAGCCCGGGTAGGGTTTATTATACCTCAAAAGTATCCTGGCAGACCAATACCCCAACGAGAAGGGGTCGGGTTTTTTCCCTTTGAGAAACCCGGGGTTTTCAACTCAACGTAAGCCCCGGGGAGGGTCAAAAACCCCGGATGAAGTCTGGGGTCCCCCCAAAAACCCAGACAAAAGCCCCTGGGAAAATCCTTAACCCCCTAACTGAAGTGGGGGGGCCAGGTCCTTTAAAAATTAAATTAAGTTTTATCCAAAAACCCTAATTAAGTTGGGGATTGCCCTTTAAAAACGTAACTCCTGGGGCATTATCCCTTTAAACGTAAGCCCCGGGGGGGTGGGTTATTTTCCCCAAAAGTAAGCCCCCTTTCAGGATTTAATACCTTCTGTAACCCCGGGGTTCTTTTAACTCTGATTAACCCCGGGCATTTTCATCCCCCCAACTTTCCCCCCGGGTTTCAGGGCCTTTTAAACCTCTTTTTCTCCTTGGCCTTAACCTAGATAAAGTTTGGGGGTGGGGGTTAAACTCAATTAACCCCCTTATTAAAATCCTCAATTTCTGGGCAGGGTCTCAATTAACTAAAATTGGGGGCACCTTTTTTAATCCCTAACTTAAGTCCTTCGGGGTTAAAACCTGGGAGTAGTCTTCAGGTTCCTTTTTAAAACCCCTAGATGTAATCCCCAACTCTTTAAAATTAGAAAACTCCTTTTAAAAATTAAAATTTTGGGGGTTTGGGCGGGGCTTTCTTCCTGTCCCCGGGGTTTTGGGTTTTAAAACGAAAATTTTCGGGTTTTTTAACCCCCTAACAACTTTTACTTTTCCCCTGACTGAACCCCGGGGAAATTTTAAATTTTTTTTTAATTTTTTTTTTTTTAAAATCTAACGAAAAATCCGGGTGGGGGCCCAAAAAACCCCGGGGAAAAACCCCTTGGATTCATTTACCCATTGCCTGGGGTGGGGGTTATAACCATTAAAACTTGGGGGGGGCCCTTTTAACCCAACTGAATCCTGGGGAATTCTTTAAAGATGTGCCCGGGGGGAAAAAATTTTTAACCCCAGATTTAACCCCCCAGTCTTTTTTAAACCCTAGGAACCCGGTAATCCAAACCAAATTAAACTTTTGGGGGGGTCCATTAACCCAACTTAACCTTTCGGGGCCAACCTCGACACTCGGGGGCAGGGTTTTCATTTTTAAGATTAACCCGGGGCATTATTTCCCTAATGTTTTTTTTGGGGTCCTTTTTCCCTCTAGGAACCCCGGGGGGGTAGGGATTCTTTTCCCCAAGAACTCCTGGGGGGGGTTTAAATCCTCTAATAAGCCCCTGTACCAACCTCAGCTTAAGGGGGGTCAGTCTCTTTTTCCCAAAAATAATTTGGGGGTCAGGGCCATTTTCCCCAGCTGTAATTTTTCTTTAAAATTTTTAATAATTTTAAATCCTGGGAAACCCCTTTTAACCTTGCGAATTTCCTAGGGTTTTCCAACTTAAAATTTTTTTTTATTTTCTAATTAATTTCTTATTTCAAAAAAACCCCAAAAAAACCCCAAAAAAAAAAAAACAAAAACCCCAAAAATTAAAAAAAGGGGGGGAAACCCCCAGATGAGCGGGGCGCCCTTACCCAGACAAATTTGGGGGCATTTCTTATCCCCTAAACTTAAGTGGGGGTCTTTCTTTCCCCGTGAAACCCCCCCTTCTTCCCTTAAACCCCTCTCCCCAACCCTTCCCCCAAAACCCCCCCCAACCCCCTCAAACCCTCAACCCTTTCGGGGGTTCTACCCCAGCTGTAACCGGGGGGGCTTCTTATCCAACTGTAACCTTCAAAATCCTTTCCCTCAATTTAAGCCCCCGGTCGGGTCCATTATCCCCCAAATGAAAGCTCCTGGGGCAGGACTTTTTTCCCCCTAGACGAACTCCTGGGGTCAGGATCTCATTATACCTCTAGACTGTAAGCTCCTGGGGTCAGGGTCTCAGTATACCTCTAGACTGTAAGCTCCTGGGGTCAGGGTCTCATTATAACTCTAGACTGTAAGCTCCTGGGGTCAGGATCTCATTATACTCTAGACTGTAAGCTCCTGGGGTCTGGGTCTCATGTATACCTCTACTGTAAGCTTCTGGGGTCAGGGTCTCATATACCTCTAGACTGTAAGCTCCTGGGGTCAGGATCTCATAATACCCTAGACGGTAAGCTCCTGGGGTCAGGGTCTCATTATACCTCTAGACTGTAGCTCTGGGGTCAGGGTCTCATACCTCTAGACTGTAAGCTCCTGGGGTCAGGGTGTCATTTATACCCCTAGACTGTAAGCTCCTGGGGTCAGGGTCTCATTATACCTCTAGACTGTAAGCGCCTGGGGTCAGGGTCTCATTATTACCCTAGACTGTAAGTCCTGGGGTCAGGTCTCCATATACCTCTAGACTGTAAGCTCCTGGGGTCAGGGTCTCCTTATACCTCTAGACTGTAAGCTCCTGGGGTCATGGATCTCATTATACCTCTAGACTGTAAGCTCTGGGGTCAGGGTCTCATCAGACCTCTAGACTGTAAGCTCATGGGGTCAGGGTCTCATTATATCCCTAGACTGTAAGCTCCTGGGGTCAGGATCTCATTATACCTCTAGACTGTAAGCTCCTGGGGTCAGGGTCTCATTATACCACTAGACTGTAAGCTCCTGGGGTCAGGGTCTCATTATATCCCTAGACTGTAAGCTCCTGGGGTCAGGGTCTCATTATTCCTCTAGACTGTATGCTCCTGGGGTCAGGGTCTCATTATACCTCTAGACTGTAAGCTCCTGGGGTCAGGGTCTCATTATATCTCTAGACTGTAAGCTACTGGGGTCAGGGTGTCATTATACCTCTAGACTGTAAGCTCATGGGGTCAGGGTCTCATTATACCTCTAGACTGTAAGCTCCTGGGGTCAGTGTCTCATTATACCTCTAGACTGTAAGCTCCTGGGGTCAGGATCTCATTATACCTCTAGACTGTAAGCTCCTGGGGTCAGGGTCTCATTATACCCCTAGACTGTAAGCTCCTGGGGTCAGGATCTCATTATACCTCTCTAGACTGTAAGCTCCTGGGGTCAGGATATCGTTAATACCCCTAGACTGTAAGCTCCTGGGTCAGGGTCTCATTATACCTCTAGACTGTATGCTCCTGGGGTCAGGGTGTCATTATACCCCTAGACTGTAAGCTCCTGGGTCAGGGTCTCATTATACCTCTAGACTGTAAGCTCCTGGCGTCAGGATCTCATTATACCTCTAGACTGTAAGCTCCTGGGGTCAGGATCTCATTAGACTGTAAGCTCCTGGGGTCAGGATCTCATTATACCTCTAGACTGTAAGCTCCTGGGGTCAGGGTCACATTATACCCCTAGACTGTAAGCTCCTGGGGTCAGGGTCTCATTATACCTCTAGAGTGTAAGCTCCTGGGGTCAGGATCTCATTATACCTCTAGACTGTAAGCTCCTGGGGTCAGGATCTCATTATATCTCTAGACTGTAAGCTCCTGGGGTCAGGATCTCAATATACCCCTAGACTGTAAGCTCCTGGGGTCAGGTCCTCATTATACCCCTAGACTGTAAGCTCCTGGGGTCAGGATCTCATTATATCCCTAGACTGTAAGCTCCTGGGGTCAGGGTCTCATTATACCCCTAGACTGTAAGCTCCTGGGGTCAGGGTCTCATACCTCTAGACTGTAAGCTCCTGGGGTCAGGGTCTCATTATACCCCTAGACTGTAAGCTCCTGGGGTCAGGGTCTCATTATACCCCTAGACTGTAAGCTCCTGGGGTCAGGATCTCATTATACCTCTAGACTGTAAGCTCCTGGGGTCAGGATCTCATTATACCTCTAGACTGTAAGCTCCTGGGGTCAGGATCTCATTATACCCCTAGACTGTAAGCTCCTGGGGTCAGGGTCTCATTATACCCCTAGACTGTAAGCTCCTGGGGTCAGGGTCTCATTATACCTCTAGACTGTAAGCTCCTGGGGTCAGGATCTCATTATACCTCTAGACTGTAA
The DNA here is from genome assembly GCA_028564925.1 of Lithobates sylvaticus. NCBI lineage: Eukaryota > Metazoa > Chordata > Amphibia > Anura > Ranidae > Lithobates > Lithobates sylvaticus. Next base: position 34,634,473 of record CM053038.1, read on the forward strand.
GCTCCTGGGGTCAGGGTCTCATTATACCTCTAGAATGTAAGCTCCTGGGGTCAGATTTTTGGAATGGCGGAATGTGTGTGCGGACGTAGAATATTTTCGGTCAGACGTGTCTTCCTGGGTGGGGGAAGATGGCGGTATCCTCTAAGAATTTTATTAATGGTCTACAAAGGGTCCCGGGGAGGAGGGGGGGGGGGGGGTTGCATTGTGACAGAAGTCTAAATAAAGCGCGATGTCCCCAGACTGACTCGGAGTCGCCGCACTGACAGGATGAGGGGGGGCCGGGTGGAGGATGTTGTGAACAATCCCGGGGTCCGGCCCTCCTCGCTCAAACAACATGGCGGGGAGGGGGAGGGGACGGCTCATGATAAGCGAAACCTAAACACTGAAAGCTGAGGAAATGCCGCGCTTTGTATAGAGAGGACGCCGGACAGGCAGGCGGGCGACGCGGCAATCACTCAACTGCGTGACACAGGGGGGCCGACCGGGGACAACCCTGACCCCGGGGCCACTACAGTCCATACAAAGAGAATAAGAACAGATACCGAGAATTACACCCGACATACAGGACCAGAGAAGTAGTACTGTGCAGAGTCCATACATACAGAATAAGAACACTAGAGGGGTCACCAGGAGGAGGAAGGAGGTCCTGATTCCTCTATATAGATCTTTATATCACTAGAGGGATCACCAGGGGGAGGAAGGAGGTCCTGATTCCTCTATATAGATCTTTATATCACTAGAGGGATCACCGGCAGGAGGAAGGAGGTCCTGATCCTCTATATAGATCTTTATATCACTAGAGGGATCACCGGCAGGGGGAAGGAGGTCCTGATTCCTCTATAGAGATCTTTTATATCACTAGAGGGATCACCAGCAGGGAGAAGGAGGTCCTGATTCCTCTATATAGATCTTTATATCACTAGAGGGGTCACCAGCGGGAGGAATGAGGTCCTGATTCCTCTATATAGATCTTTATATCACTAGAGGGATCACCAGCGGGAGGAAGGAGGTCCTGATTCCTCTATATAGATCTTTATATCACTGGAAGGATCACCGGCAGGAAGAAGGAGGTCCTGATTCCTCTATATAGATCTTTATATCACTAGAGGGATCACCAGCAGGAGGAAGGAGGTCCTGATTCCTCTATATAGATCTTTATATCACTGGAAGGATCACCGGCAGGAAGAAGGAGGTCCTGATTCCTCTATATAGATCTTTATATCACTGGAAGGATCACCGGCAGGAGGAAGGAGGTCCTGATTCCTCTATATAGATCTTTATATCACTAGAGGGATCACCGGCAGGAAGAAGGAGGTCCTGATTCCTCTATATAGATCTTTTATATCACTAGAGGGATCACCAGCTGGAGGAAGGAGGTCCTGATTCCTCTATATAGATCTTTATATCACTAGAGGGATCACCAGCAGGAAGGAGGTCCTGATTCTCTATATAGATCTTTATATCACTAGAGGGGTCACCAGCGGAGGAAGGAGGTCCTGATTCCTCTATATAGATCTTTATATCACTAGAGGGATCACCAGGAGGAGGAAGGAGGTCCTGATTCCTCTATATAGATCTTTATATCACTAGAGGGATCACCAGCGGGAGGAAGGAGGTCCTGATTCCTCTATATAGATCTTTATATCACTAGAGGGGTCACCAGCGGGAGGAAGGAGGTCCTGATTCCTCTATATAGATCTTTATATCACTAGAGGGGTCACCAGCAGGAGGAAGGAGGTCCTGATTCCTCTATATAGATCTTTATATCACTAGAGGGATCACCGGCCGGAGGAAGGAGGTCCTGATTCCTCTATATAGATCTTTATATCACTAGAGGGATCACCAGCAGGTGGAAGGAGGTCCTGATTCCTCTATATAGATCTTTATATCACTAGAGGGATCACCAGGGGGAGGAAGGAGGTCCTGATTCCTCTATATAGATCTTTATATCACTAGAGGGATCACCAGCAGGAGGAAGGAGGTCCTGATCCCTCTATATAGATCTTTATATCACTAGAGGGGTCACCAGGAGGAGGAAGGAGGTCCTGATTCCTCTATATAGATCTTTATATCACTAGAGGGATCACCAGGAGGAAGAAGGAGGTCCTGATTCCTCTATATAGATCTTTATATCACTGGAAGGATCACCGGCGGGAGGAAGGAGGTCCTGATTCCTCTATATAGATCTTTATATCACTAGAGGGGTCACCAGGGGGTGGAAGGAGGTCCTGATTCCTCTATATAGATCTTTATATCACTAGAGGGATCACCAGGGGGAGGAAGGAGGTCCTGATTCTCTATATAGATCTTTATATCACTAGAGGGATTACCAGGAGGAAGGAGGTCCTGATTCCTCTATATAGATCTTTATATCACTAGAGGGATTACCAGCGGGAGGAAGGAGGTCCTGATTCCTCTATATAGATCTTTATATCACTAGAGGAGTCACCAGGAGGAGGAAGGAGGTCCTGATTCCTCTATATAGATCTTTATATCACTAGAGGGATCACCAGGAGGAGGAAGGAGGTCCTGATTCCTCTATATAGATCTTTATATCACTAGAGGAGTCACCAGGAGGAGGTAGGAGGTCCTGATTCCTCTATATAGATCTTTATATCACTAGAGGAGTCACCAGGAGGAGGAAGGAGGTCCTGATTCCTCTATATAGATCTTTATATCACTAGAGGGATCACCAGGAGGAGGAAGGAGGTCCTGATTCCTCTATATAGATCTTTATATCACTAGAGGAGTCACCAGGAGGAGGAAGGAGGTCTTGATTCCTCTATATAGATCTTTATATCACTAGAGGGATCACCAGGGGGAGGAAGGAGGTCCTGATTCCTCTATATAGATCTTTATATCACTAGAGGGGTCACCAGCAGGAGGAAGGAGGTCCTGATTCCTCTATATAGATCTTTATATCACTAGAGGGATCACCGGCAGGAGGAAGGAGGTCCTGATTCCTCTATATAGATCTTTATATCACTAGAGGGATCACCAGCAGGAGGAAGGAGGTCCTGATTCCTCTATATAGATCTTTATATCACTAGAGGGATTACCAGCAGGAGGAAGGAGGTCCTGATTCCTCTATATAGATCTTTATATCACTAGAGGAGTCACCAGGAGGAGGAAGGAGGTCCTGATTCCTCTATATATAGATCTTTATATCACTAGAGGGATCACCAGGAGGAGGAAGGAGGTCCTGATTCCTCTATATAGATCTTTATATCACTAGAGGAGTCACCAGGAGGAGGAAGGAGGTCCTGATTCCTCTATATAGATCTTTATATCACTAGAGGGATCACCAGGAGGAGGAAGGAGGTCCTGATTCCTCTATATAGATCTTTATATCACTAGAGGGATCACCAGCGGGAGGAAGGAGGTCCTGATTCCTCTATATAGATCTTTATATCACTAGAGGGGTCACCAGCGGGAGGAAGGAGGTCCTGATTCCTCTATATAGATCTTTATATCACTAGAGGGGTCACCAGCAGGAGAAGGAGGTCCTGATTCCTCTATATAGATCTTTATATCACTAGAGGGATCACCGGCCGGAGGAAGGAGGTCCTGATTCCTCTATATAGATCTTTATATCACTAGAGGGATCACCAGCAGGTGGAAGGAGGTCCTGATTCCTCTATATATAGATCTTTATATCACTAGAGGGATCACCAGGGGGAGGAAGGAGGTCCTGATTCCTCTATATAGATCTTTATATCACTAGAGGGATCACCAGCAGGAGGAAGGAGGTCCTGATCCCTCTATATAGATCTTTATATCACTAGAGGGGTCACCAGGAGGAGGAAGGAGGTCCTGATTCCTCTATATAGATCTTTATATCACTAGAGGGATCACCAGGAGGAAGAAGGTCCTGATTCCTCTATATAGATCTTTATATCACTGGAAGGATCACCGGCGGGAGGAAGGAGGTCCTGATTCCTCTATATAGATCTTTATATCACTAGAGGGGTCACCAGGGGGGGGAAGGAGGTCCTGATTCCTCTATATAGATCTTTATATCACTAGAGGGATCACCAGGGGGAGGAAGGAGGTCCTGATTCTCTATATAGATCTTTATATCACTAGAGGGATTACCAGGAGGAAGGAGGTCCTGATTCCTCTATATAGATCTTTATATCACTAGAGGGATTACCAGCGGGAGGAAGGAGGTCCTGATTCCTCTATATAGATCTTTATATCACTAGAGGAGTCACCAGGAGGAGGAAGGAGGTCCTGATTCCTCTATATAGATCTTTATATCACTAGAGGGATCACCAGGAGGAGGAAGGAGGTCCTGATTCCTCTATATAGATCTTTATATCACTAGAGGAGTCACCAGGAGGAGGAAGGAGGTCCTGATTCCTCTATATAGATCTTTATATCACTAGAGGAGTCACCAGGAGGAGGAAGGAGGTCCTGATTCCTCTATATAGATCTTTATATCACTAGAGGGATCACCAGGAGGAGGAAGGAGGTCCTGATTCCTCTATATAGATCTTTATATCACTAGAGGAGTCACCAGGAGGAGGAAGGAGGTCCTGATTCCTCTATATAGATCTTTATATCACTAGAGGGATCACCAGGGGGAGGAAGGAGGTCCTGATTCCTCTATATAGATCTTTATATCACTAGAGGGGTCACCAGCAGGAGAAGGAGGTCCTGATTCCTCTATATAGATCTTTATATCACTAGAGGGATCACCGGCAGGAGGAAGGAGGTCCTGATTCCTCTATATAGATCTTTATATCACTAGAGGGATCACCAGCAGGAGGAAGGAGGTCCTGATTCCTCTATATAGATCTTTATATCACTAGAGGGATTACCAGCAGGAGGAAGGAGGTCCTGATTCCTCTATATAGATCTTTATATCACTAGAGGAGTCACCAGGAGGAGGAAGGAGGTCCTGATTCCTCTATATAGATCTTTATATCACTAGAGGGATCACCAGGAGGAGGAAGGAGGTCCTGATTCCTCTATATAGATCTTTATATCACTAGAGGAGTCACCAGGAGGAGGAAGGAGGTCCTGATTCCTCTATATAGATCTTTATATCACTAGAGGGATCACCAGGGGGAGGAAGGAGGTCCTGATTCCTCTATATAGATCTTTATATCACTAGAGGAGTCACCAGGAGGAGGAAGGAGGTCCTGATTCCTCTATATAGATCTTTATATCACTAGAGGGATCACCAGGAGGAGGAAGGAGGTCCTGATTCCTCTATATAGATCTTTATATCACTAGAGGAGTCACCAGCAGGAGGAAGGAGGTCCTGATTCCTCTATATAGATCTTTATATCACTAGAGGGGTCACCAGCAGGAGGAAGGAGGTCCTGATTCCTCTATATAGATCTTTATATCACTAGAGGGATCACCGGCAGGAGGAAGGAGGTCCTGATTCCTCTATATAGATCTTTATATCACTGGAGGGATCACCAGCAGGAGGAAGGAGGTCCTGATCCCTCTATATAGATCTTTATATCACTAGAGGGGTCACCGGCCGGAGGAAGGAGGTCCTGATTCTTCTATATAGATCTTTATATCACTAGAGGGATCACCAGGAGGAGGAAGGAGGTCCTGATTCCATCTATATAGATCTTTATATCACTAGAGGGATCACCAGCAGGAGGAAGGAAGTCCTGATTCCATACACACAGACGCAGTACATATAGTGATATTCTGGGTCCTGAGTAGTTGTGGTGCCGGTATCCCGGGGCGGTCTCTGTATACATTGTATCTGTGACGGAACGCGGGGGGTTTGTTGGGATCTCCTTGTCTGGTGGCGCTGAGGACAGGAAATGCTGCGGAGGAGACAATACAGAGAACATTCCTGAGAAACCGAGAGCAAAACAAGGAGGGATCTGCAGAGTATCCCACCATGGGCCTCTCTGGAGATCTGCAGAGCATCGCTCCGTCCCCCTCCTAAAAGATCCATATTGATATATTCTGCAGATTATCTCCTCACTGACCCCTCTAGAGATCTGCAGAACATCGCTCCATCTCCGTCCCCCTCCTAAAAGATCCATATTGATATATTCTGCAGAGTATCCCACCATGGGCCTCTCTAGAGATCTGCAGAACATCGCTCCCTCCCCTCCCCCTCCTAAAAGATCCATATTGATATATTCTGCAGAACATCGCTCCCTCCCCTCCCCCTCCTGACAGATCCATATTGGTATATTCTGCAGAACATCGCTCCCTCCCCCTCCTAAAAGATCCATATTGATATATTCTGCAGAGCATCGCTCCGTCCCCCTCCTAAAAGATCCATATTGATATATTCTGCAGAGTATCCCACCATGGGCCTCTCTAGAGATCTGCAGAACATCGCTCCCTCCCCTCCCCCTCCTAAAAGATCCATATTGATATATTCTGCAGAACATCGCTCCGTCCCCCTCCTAAAAGATCCATATTGATATATTCTGCAGAGTATCCCACCATGGGCCTCTCTAGAGATCTGCAGAACATCGCTCCCTCCCCTCCCCCTCCTAAAAGATCCATATTGATATATTCTGCAGAACATCGCTCCCTCCCCCTCCTAAAAGATCCATATTGATATATTCTGCAGAACATCGCTCCCTCCCCCTCCTAAAAGATCCATATTGATATATTCTGCAGAACATCACTCCCTCCCCCTCCTAAAAGATCCATATTGATATATTCTGCAGAGTATTCCACCATGGGCCTCTCTAGAGATCTGCAGAACATCGCTCCCTCCCCTCCCTCTCTTAAAAGATCCATATTGATATATTCTGCAGAACATCGCTCCGTCCCCTCTCCCTCCTGATATATTCTGCAGATTATCCCATCACTGACCCCTCTAGAGATCTGCAGAACCTTGCTCCGTCCCCTCCCCCTCCTGACAGATCCATATTGATATATTCTGCAGAACATCGCTCCCTCCCCCTCCTGACAGATCCATATTGATATATTCTGCAGATCATCGCTCCGTCCCCTCCCCCTCCTGACAGATCCATATTGATATATTCTGCAGATTATCCCATCACTGTCCTCTCTAGAGATCTGCAGAACATCGCTCCCTCCCCTCCCCCTCCTGACAGATCCATATTGATATATTCTGCAGACTATCTCACCCCTGACAGAAGTCTCGGCGTTCTCTTTATTTGCACAGAGAATTGTTTAGAAGAGAGAGACAGCCTGCAGGGTTGCGATGTTCTGCAGACTTGTGGCCCTTGGGCCTGGTACAGACATAGGGACGGCGGCGGATTCTTGCGGGGTGACGTTTCCCGCAGAGTGTCGCACACTTCTGCCGGGTAATCAGAATGGTGCAGACAGACGGACAGATCCACTCACACACTGATAGAATGACCCCCCCCCCCACCCCACCCCCGCTCCAGCCAGTCTGCCTGCAACTTCCTCCTCCCAGAGACTGGGATCTTATCTGCAGCCAGAGAGCACGTCCCATACAGAGCAACCATCTGCAGGCCTCAGGGGGGATACTCTGCAGAATATACCACTATGGATCTGTCAGAGGGGGAGGGAGCGATGATCTGCAGAATATATCAATATGGATCTTTTAGGAGGGGGAGGGGAGGGAGCGATGATCTGCAGAATATATCAATATGGATCTGTCAGGAGGGGGAGGGGAAGGAGCGATGTTCTGCAGAATATACCAATATGGATCTGTCAGGAGGGGGAGGGGAATACTTTTTTTTATTTGTATTACAAATTGTTTCTTTTTATAACTTTATTAAAATATAATATATGAACACTTCATTCAGCTCTATGAATAGCAGGGAGTTGCGATGCTCTGCTGGTGTTTTGCTCCAAGTCAGGTGAGGAGAACGATCATTTTCTCTGTGTTGATCGATCACCCGGAGTGATATTGATCATGTATGGGGTGATCAGCGATCAATGATCGGACCTATTCTGGGCATTATCAGACGCTGGAGATGACGGTCGGTGCCAGTCTGTGCCCAGTGATTGCGGTCAGTGCCAGTCTGTGCCTGGAGCTGGTAATGGCGGTCGGTGCCAGTCTGTGCCCGGGGCTGGTAATGGCGGTCGGTGCCAGTCTGTGCCTGGAGCTGGTAATGGCGGTCAGTGACATTCTGTGCCCAGGGCTGGTGAAGGAGATTGTACCAGTGCAGGGCTGGTGATGGTGGTCGGTGCCAGTCTATGCCCAGGGCTGGTAATGGCGGTCGGTGCCAGTCTGTGCCCGGGGCTGGTAATGGCGGTCGGTGCCAGTCTTTGCCCGGGGCTGGTGATGGGGCACAGTGCCAGTCTGTGCCCGGGGCTGGTAATGGCGGTCGGTGCCAGTCTTTGCCCGGGGCTGGTGATGGGGCACAGTGCCAGTCTGTGCCCAGGGATGGTAATGGCAGTTGGTGCCAGTCTGTGCCCAGGGCTGGTAATGGCGGTTGGTGCCAGTCTGTGCCCAGTGATGGTGGTCATGCCAGTCTGTGCCTGGGGCTGGTAATGGCGGTCGGTGCCAGTCTGTGCCCAGTGATTGCGGTCAGTGCCAGTCTGTGCCTGGAGCTGGTAATGGTGGTCGGTGCCAGTCTGTGCCTGGAGCTGGTAATGGCGGTCAGTGACATTCTGTGCCCAGGGCTGGTGAAGGAGATTGTACCAGTGCAGGGCTGGTGATGGTGGTCGGTGCCAGTCTATGCCCAGGGCTGGTAATGGTGGTCGGTGCCAGTCTGTGCCCGGTGCTGGTAATGGCGGTCGGTGCCAGTCTTTGCCCGGGGCTGGTGATGGGGCACAGTGCCAGTCTGTGCCCAGGGCTGGTAATGGCGGTCGGTGCCAGTCTTTGCCCGGGGCTGGTGATGGGGCACAGTGCCAGTCTGTGCCCGGGGCTGGTAATGGCGGTCGGTGCCAGTCTTTGCCCGGGGCTGGTGATGGGGCACAGTGCCAGTCTGTGCCCAGGGATGGTAATGGCAGTTGGTGCCAGTCTGTGCCCAGGGCTGGTAATGGCGGTTGGTGCCAGTCTGTGCCCAGTGATGGTGGTCATGCCAGTCTGTGCCTGGGGCTGGTAATGGCGGTCGGTGCCAGTCTTTTCCCGGGGCTGGTGATGGTGCACAGTGCCAGTCTGTGCCTGGGGCTGGTAATGGCGGTCAGTGCCAGTCTTTGCCCAGTGCTGGTGGTCGGTACCAATCTGTGCCCAGGGCTGGTAATGGCGGTCGGTGCCAGTCTGTGCCTGGGGCTGGTAATAGTGGTCGTGCCAGTCTGTGCCCGGGGCTGGTGATGGCGGTCGGTGCCAGTCTGTGTCCAGGGCTGGTGATGGCGGTCGTTGCCAGTCTGTGCCTGGGGCTGGTAATAGTGGTCGTGCCAGTCTGTGCCCGGGGCTGGTGATGGCGGTCGGTGCCAGTCTGTGCCCGGGGCTGGTAATGGCGGTCGTTGCCAGTCTGTGCCTGGGGCTGGTAATGGCGGTCAGTGCCAGTCTTTGCCCAGTGCTGGTGGTCGGTACCAATCTGTGCCCAGGGCTGGTAATGGCGGTCGGTGCCAGTCTGTGCCTGGGGCTGGTAATAGTGGTCGTGCCAGTCTGTGTCCAGGGCTGGTAATGGCGGTCGGTGCATGTCTGTGCCCGGGGCTGGTGATGGCAGTCGTTGCCAGTCTTTGCCCTGGGCTGGTGATGGTGGTTGGTGCCAGTTTGTTCCCGGGCCTGATAATGTCAGTCAGTGCCAGTCTATGCCCGGGGCTGGTGATGGCGGTCGGTGCCCGGAGCTGGTGGTCGGTGCCAGTCTGTGCCCAGGGCTGGTAATGGCAGCCGTGCCAGTCTGTGCCGGGGGTGGTGATGGCGATCGGTGCCAGTCTGTGCCCGGGGGTGAAAATGGCGGTCGGTGCCAGTCTGTGCCCAGGGCTGGTGGTTGGTGCCAGTCTGTGCTCAGGGCTGGTAATGGTGGTCAGTGCCAGTCTGTGCCCGGGTCTGGTGATGGTGGTCAGTGCCAGTCTGTGCCCAGGGCTGGTGATGGTGGTTGGTGCCAGTCTGTGCCCTGGGCTGGTAATGGCGGTCGGTGCCAGTCTGTGCCCGGGTCTGGTGATGGTGGTCAGTGCCAGTCTGTTCCCAGGGCTGGGAAATGGCGGTCAGTGCCAGTCTGTGCCCGGAGCTGTTGATGGCGGTCTGTGCCAGTCTGTGCTAGGGCTGGTGATGGTGGTTGGTGCCAGTCTGTGCCGGGGCTGGTGATGGCAGTCGTGCCAGTCTTTCCCCTGGGCTGGTGCTGGTGGTTGGTGCCAGTCTGTGCCCAGTACTGGTGATGGCGGTCGGTGCCAGTCTTTTCCCAGTGCTGGTGAAGGTGGTCGTGCCACTCTGTGCCCAGAGCTGGTAATGGCGGTCGTGCCGGTCTACGCCAGGTTATGGCGGTCGGTCCCAGTCTGTGTATGGTGCTGGTGATGGCGATTGGTGCCAGTCTGTGCCCAGGGCTGGTGATGGCAGTCGGTGCCTGTCTCTATCGGGGCTGGAGATGGAGGTCAGTGCCAGTCTGTGCCCAGGACTGGTGATGGCGGTTAGTGTCAGTCTGTGCCCAGGGGTGGATATGGCAGCCGGTGCCAGTCTGTGCCTGGTACTGGTGATGGCGGTTGGTGCCAGTCTGTGCCCAGTGCTAAAAGTGGTGTGGATGGGCCCTGCAGGACGTCGGCAGTGGGGAGTGGGCAGTGCAGGCGCCAGGCTGCCCTCCTTATCTCCTGGGGAAGTCTGTGACTAGGTAAACAGAGGGAAGGAAGTCAGAGAACAGATACCAGGACTGGACGTAACCCCTTGTGAGCCGACCGCCATCTTTCTGGAGTCCGACTGCCACTCATCACCGATCGATCATCATTCTCGGTATCTGTCCTTATTCTGTATGTATGGACTCTGCACAGTACCACTTCTCTTGTCCTGTATGTCGGGTGTAATTCTCGGTATCTCCTCTTATTCTGTATGTATGGACTCTGCACAGTACTACTTCTCTTGTCCTGTATGTCGGGTGTAATTCTCGGTATCTCTTCTTATTCTGTATGTATGGACTCTGCACAGTACTACTTCTCTTGTCCTGTATGTCGGGTGTAATTCTCGGTATCTGTCCGTATTCTGTATGTATGGACTCTGCACAGTACCACTTCTCTTGTCCTGTATGTCGGGTGTAATTCTCGGTATCTCCTCTTATTCTGTATGTATGGACTCTGCACAGTACTACTTCTCTTGTCCTGTATGTCGGTGTAATTCTCGGTATCTCCTCTTATTCTGTATGTATGGACTCTGCACAGTACTACTTCTCTTGTCCTGTATGTCGGGTGTAATTCTCGGTATCTGTCCTTATTCTGTATGTATGGACTCTGCACAGTACTACTTCTCTTGTCCTGTATGTCGGGTGTAATTCTCGGTATCTGGCGGGGGAGGGGGCGGTGGGCGGTGAGGGGGAGGGACAGGAAGACGGGGGGGTCTCGGTGGATGTCTCTCGGCTCTCTCGGTCACAGGACATTAGGAGTCGGGGGACGGAGGACGCGGTGCTGGTGGTAGGTGACGTCCTGCAGACTCGGGGGGTCATTATGGGGGGATTTGGGGGTTCTGTATAGGGGGGAGGGGGAGGGGGGGTTATATTTCTGTATTTCTCTTACTGGCTACAGACACCCCATATACTCCACCACTGTACCCCGATATTATCTATAGATTTATACTGAGCCCTTTACACCCCTCTATTATATAACCTGTACCCCAATAACACGGACCCCTCCCCTCCAGTGTACCCCTCTATTATATATAACCTGTACCCCAATAACACGGACCCCTCCAGTGTACCCCTCTATTATATAACCTGTACCCCAATAACACTGACCCCTCCCCTCCAGTGTACCCCTCTATTATATAACCTGTACCCCAATAACACGGACCCCTCCAGTGTACCCTCTATTATATAACCTGTACCCCAATAACACTGACCCCTCCCCTCCAGTGTACCCCTCTATTATATAACCTGTACCCCAATAACACTGACCCCTCCCCTCCAGTGTACCCCTCTATTATATAACCTGTACCCCAATAACACGGACCGTCCCCTCCAGTGTACCCCTCTATCATATAACCTGTACCCCAATAACACGGACCCCTCCCCTCCAGTGTACCCCTCTATTATATATAACCTGTACCCCAATAACACGGACCCTCCCCTCCAGTGTACCCCTCTATTATATAGCCTGTACCCCAATATCACTCACCCTCCCCTCCAGTGTACCCCTCTATTATATAACCTGTACCCCAATAACACGGACACTCCCCTCCAGTGTACCCCTCTATTATATAGCCTGTACCCCAATATCACTCACCCTCCCCTCCAGTGTACCCCTCTATTATATAACCTGTACCCCATTATCACTGACCCTCCCCTCCAGTGTACCCCTCTATTATATAACCTGTACCCCATTATCACTGACCCTCCCCTCCAGTGTACCCCTCTATTATATATCCTGTACCCCAATAACACTGACCCTCCCCTCCAGTGTACCCCTCTATTATATAACCTGTACCCCATTAACACTGACCTCTGTACCCACTGTTTTCCTGTGTACTTTAGCATTATATGTAAGCTGCACCCCAATAATACTGATCCGCTGTCACTGCACTATGATGTACCCCAATAACATGGTCCCCTTTATCTCCGTGTACTGCAGTGTGCCCCGTTATATATAATGTATATTCTTATATTACTTATAATTTGTACCCCAATATGAGTGACCCCTCTATGCCCCAGTGCTCTAATGTACCCCAATACATCAAATATTCTACCTCCCTGTACCCCACTATGTAATCTGTACCCCAATAAAACTAATTATACCTTTCTGTGTACTCTGATGTACCCCAATAACTCTGATCCCTCTGTTCCCTGTACTCCAGTGTACCCCTATTATTTCATATAAAGTGTACCCCGATATTATATGTATTCTATTCCCCCAATAACCCCCCTCTGCCCCCTGTACTCCGGTGTACCCCCCTATAATATTTATTTTGTACCCCAATAACAGTGACCCCTCTGTGCCCTTATACTCCAGTGTACCCCATTATCTTATATCACCTGTGACCTTCCCATCTCTGTAGCTGGGGGTCTGGTTATCTCTATTGGGGGAGTTGGGGGGCCCCTATGTCTGGGGGGGGGGGATGGGTGAACTGGTAATGAGCTCTGTAGGGGAACTTTTCTTTATTGACCCCCCAAAAAATCCCAGAAATACAAAGTATTACATCATAAGTGAGTTTTGGGGGGCTGCACCCCGTCTTCTCGCATTGTACAGGAATTCTTATTACTGGACACACACCGTACAATCTCTTCATTCCCGACCTTCCCTTCACTCGTCCTCTCTGCCGCCCGTCTATAGAAATCTGCCCCCCCCCCACACACAGACCGACCCCCCCCCCCACAGACCGACCCCCCCCACACACACAGCCCGACCCCCCCACACACAGCCCGACCCCCCCAAACACAGACCGACCCCCCCACACAGACCGCCCCCCCCCCACACAGACCGCCCCCCCACACACCCACACCCCCCCCCCCCCTCACACAGACCGACCCCCCCCACACCCCCGCCCCCCCCCCCCCCAGACCCCGACCCCCCCCACACACCCCTACCCCCCCCACACCCACAGACCGACCCCCCCCCC
>CM053038.1:34653051-34660551 GCA_028564925.1 Lithobates sylvaticus
CTGCAACCCCTACCACTTCAGTCGACTGGCAGCACCAGGTACGCCAGAGCGCCACAATGAACGGCGCCCCCCAGGAGCCCCCCCTCCAGAAAAGTCTAATGATATTTCTTGACTAAACTACAGTCTCTGCTTGACACAGGAGCGTAGAAGAGACCCTGACCCCCAGGAGCTTACAGTCTAATGAGACCCCCTGACCCCAGGAGCTTACAGAGGTCTAATGAGACCCTGACCCCAGGAGCTTACAGTCTAATGAGACCTTGACCCCAGAAGCTTACAGTCTAATGAGACCTTGACCCCAGGAGCTTACAGTCTAATGAGACCTTGACCCCAGGAGCTTACAGTCTAATGAGACCCTGACCCCAGGAGCTTACAGTCTAATCAGGCCCTACCCCAGGAGCTTACAGTCTAATGAGACCCTACCCCAGGAGCTTACAGTCTAATGAGACCTTGACCCCAGGAGCTTACAGTCTAATGAGACCTTGACCCCAGGAGCTTACAGTCTAATGAGACCTTGACCCCAGGAGCTTACAGTCTAATGAGACCTTGACCCCAGGAGCTTACAGTCTAATGAGACCTTGACCCCAGGAGCTTACAGTCTAATGAGACCTTGACCCCAAGAGCTTACAGTCTAATGAGACCTTGACCCCAGAAGCTTACAGTCTAATGAGACCTTGACCCCAGAGCTTACAGTCTAATGAGACCTTGACCCCAGAAGCTTACACTGTCTAATGAGACCTTGACCCAGGAGCTTACAGTCTAATGAGACCTTGACCCCAATAGCTTACAGTCTAGCAATGAGACCTTGACTCCCAGGATCATATGACGCTTCAGCATGGCCTCTAATAAAGCTCCATCTGCCTCCTGGAGTCTTTCCTTATTAGTATTTTCTAGTTGGAACCACAAATTCTAGAGAAATCATTCAATTCCAGAGAGACAGATTTGGGGACACAAATATATTTTAAAATCTAGAAAATAGTAAAATCTTTGCTCTAAAAATACCAACAACATCTCATCCCCCATCTTCTTATTTACAGAAGTATCTGCTGGCAATCCTGACAAGACCAGAGATACCGTCCAACCCGCATTGTCCAAACCAGCTCCACCTCCATCTACCATCAAGGTGAGACCACCTACTGGCTGCAATGTCCGCGGGATACATGGTGAGTGTCTGACCCCCTATAATGAGACCCCTGACCCCAGAGCTTACAGTCTGAGGGTATAATGAGATCCTTACACCCAGGAGCTCAACAGCTAGAGACCCCACCCCAGGAGCTTACAGTCTAGGGGTATAATGACACCCTGACTCCCGAGGAGCTTACATCAAATGACCCAGGAGCTTACAGTCTAGAGGTATAATGACACCCTGACCCGAGACTTTACAGGGAGACCGCTACCCCCAGAGCATACAGTCTACCCCAGGAGCTTACAGTCTATAATGAACCCCTGACCTCCAGACTTACAGTCTAAAAATGCAACCCTTACAGTCTACTAAAGAGATTCTGACCTCAGGAGCTTACAGTCCCTAGAGGTTATAAATGAGACCCTGACCCCAGAAGCTTACAGTCTAGGGGTAGAATGACCTTGACCCCCAGGAGCTTACAGAGGTATAATGAACCCCTGACCCCAGGAGCTGTCTAGAGGTATAATGACACCTGACCCAGGAGCTTTACAGTCTAGAGGTATAATAGACCCTGACCCCCATGACTACCCCCCCCCAGGAGCTTACAGACAGATCCTACCCCCAAGAGCTTACAGACCCCTGACCCCAGGAGCTTACAGTCTAATGTATAATGAGACCCTGACCCCAGGAGCTTACAGTCTAATGAACCCTAGTCCCCAGGTATAATGAGATCCTGACCCCAGGAGCTTACAGGTCTAGAGGTATAATGAGACCCCCCCAGGTAGACCCCAGGAGCTTACAGTCTAGAAACCCTTCAGGGCTTACATGTCTAGCGGTATAATGAACCCTGACTGCCCAGGAGCTTACTAGTATTTCTAGGGAACCAATTCTAGACCCTGACCCCAGGAGCTTACAAGTCTAGATGTATAATGAGAACCCTGACCCCAGGAGCTTACAGTCTAGAGTATAATGACACCCTGACCCCAGGAGCACCCTACAGTCAGCTCCAGAGGTATAATGAGACCCTGACCCCAGGAAGCTTACAGTCTAGAGGTATGTATGACCACCCTGATCCTGACCCATCCCAGGAGCTTACAGTCTAAGGTATAATGAGACCCTGACCCCAGAGCTTACAGTCTAATGTATAATGAGACCTGACCCCAGGAGCTTACAGTCTAGAGTAAATGAGATCCTGACCCCAGGAGCTTACAGTCTAGGGGTATAATGACACCCTGACCCCAGGAGCTTACAGTCTAGGGTATAATGAACCCTGACCCCAGGAGCTTACAGTCTAGCGGTATAATGAGACCTGACCCCAGGAGCTTACAGTCTAGGGGTATAATGAGACCCCAGGACTTACAGAGAGGTATAATGGGAATCCTGGAGCTTACAGTCTAGGGTATAATGACCACCCTGACCCCAGGAGCTTACAGTCTAGAGGTATAATGAGACCTTGACCCCAGGAGCTTACAGTCTAGAGGTATAATGAGACCCTGACCCCAGGAGCTATACAGTCTAGCGGTATAATGAGACCCTGACCCAGGAGCTTACAGTCTAGAGGTATAATGAGACCCTGACCCCAGGAGCTTACAGTCTAGGGGTATAATGAGACCCTGACCCCAGAGCTTACAGTCTAGAGGTATAATGAGACCCTGACCCAGGAGCTTACAGTCTAGAGGTATAATGACACCCTGACCCCAGGAGCTTACAGTCTAGGGATAAATGACACCCTGACCCCAAGACTTACAGTCTAGAGGTCTAATGAGACCCTGACCCCAGAAGCTTACAGTCTAATGAGACCCCAGGAGCCATACAGTCTAGAGTATAATTAGAACCCACCCAGGAGCTTACAGTCCAGAGGTATCCTTGACCCCCCAGGAGCTTACAGTCTAAGGGGTATAATGAGATCCCGACCCCAGGAGCTTACAGTCTAGAGGTATAATGAGATCCTGACCCCAGGAGCTTACAGTCTAAAGTAACCTAGACTCCTGACCCCCCAGGGGCTTACACATGTAGAGGTAATGAGATCCTGACCCCAGGAGCTTACAGTCTAAGGTATAATGAGATCCTGACCCCAGGAGCTTACAGTCTAGCGGTATAATGAGACCCTGACCCAGGAGCTTACAGTCTAGAGGTATAATGAGACCATGACCCCAGGAGCTTACAGTCTAGAGGTATAATGAACCCCCAGGAGCTTACAGTCTAGGGTAAAATGAGACCCTGACCCCAGGAGCTTACAGTCTACTGTATAATGAGACCCTGACCCCATGAGCTTACAGTCTAGGGGTATAATGAGAACCTGACCCAGGAGCTTACAGTCTAGAGGTATAATGACACCCTGACCCCAGGAGCTTACAGTCTAGAGTCAAATGAGACCCTGACCCCGGAGCTTACAGTCTAGAGGGATAAGGAGATCCTATGACCCCCAGGAGCTTACAGTCTAAGGTCCATAGAGGGTATAATGAGACCCTGACCCAGGAGCTTACAGTCTAGAGGTATATCTAAATGAATCCTTGACCTCCAGGAGCTTACAGTCAATGTTAATGAGACCCTGACCCCAGGAAGCTTACAGTCTAGAGGTATAATGACCCTGACCCCAGGAGCTTACAGTCTAGGGGTATAATGACCCCTGACCCCAGGAGCTTACAGTCTAATTTTATAATGAGACCCTGACCCCAGGAGCTTACAGTCTAGAGGAGCTTATAATGAGACCCTGACCCCAGGAGCTTACAGTCTAATGAGACCCCTGTCCCCTGAGGGCTACAGTCTAATGAGGACCCTGTCCCCAAGCCTGTACATTCTATGAGACCCTGTCCCCAGGAGCTTACAGTCTAATGAGACCCTGACCCCAGGAGCTTACAGTCTAATGAGACCTTGACCCCAGAACTTACAAGTGCTAATAGACCCGACCCCAAGAGCTTACAGTCTAATGAGACCTTGACCTTAGGAGCTTACAGGCTAATGAGACCCTGACCCCCAGGAGCTTACAGTCTAATGAGACCTTGACCCCAGAAGCTTACAGTCTAATGAGACCCTGACCCCAGGAGCTTCCAGTCTAATAAGAACCTGACCCCAGGAGCTTACAGTCTAATAAGAACTTGACCCCAGGAGCTTACAGTCTAATGAGACCTTGACCCCCAGAGCTTACAGTCTAATGAGACCTTGACTCCAGAAGCTTACAGTATAATGAGACCCTGACCCCAAGAGCTTACAGTCTAATGAGACCTTGACTCCAGAAGCTTACAGTCTAATGAGACCTTGACCCCAAGAGCTTACAGTCTAATGAGACCTTGACTCCAGAAGCTTACAGTCTAATGAGACCATGACCCCAGGAGCTTACAGTCTAATGAGACCTTGACCCCAAGAGCTTACAGTCTAATGAGACATTGACCCCAGGAGCTTACAGTCTAATGAGACCTTGACCCCAAGAGCTTACAGTCTAATGAGACCTTGACTCCAGAAGCTTACAGTCTAATGAGACCTTGACCCCAAGAGCTTACAGTCTAATGAGACCTTGACTCCAGAAGCTTACAGTCTAATGAGACCTTGACCACAGGAGCTTACAGTCTAACGAGACCCTACCCCAGAAGCTTACAGTCTAATGAGACCTTGACCCCAGAAGCTTACAGTCTAATGAGACCTTGACCACAGGAGCTTACAGTCTAATGAGACCCTACCCCAGGAGCTTACAGTCTAATGAGACCCTACCCCAGGAGCTTACAGTCTAATGAGACCTTGACCTCAGGAGCTTACAGTCTAATGAGACCCTACCCCAAGAGCTTACAGTCTAATGAGACCTTGACCTCAGGAGCTTACAGTTTAATCAGACCCTACCCCAAGAGCTTACAGTCTAATGAGACCCTACCCCAGGAGCTTACAGTCTAATGAGACCTTGACCCCATGAGCTTACAGTCTAATGAGACCCTACCCCAGGAGCTTACAGTCTAATGAGACCTTGACCTCAGGAGCTTACAGTTTAATCAGACCCTACCCCAAGAGCTTACAGTCTAATGAGACTCTGTCCCCAGAAGCTTACAGTCTAATCAGACCCTACCCCAAGAGCTTACAGTCTAATGAGACCCTGACCCCAGGAGCTTACAGTCTAATGAGACCCTGACCCCAGGAGCTTACAGTCTAATGAGACCCTGTCCCCAGGAGCTTACAGTCTAATGAGACCCTGTCCCCAGGAGCTTACAGTCTAATGAGACCCTGTCCCCAGGAGCTTAGAGTCTAATGAGACCCTACCCCAGGAGCTTACAGTCTAGCACTGGATACACCCTTCATATGCTTCAGCATGGCCTCTAATAAGCTCCTCTGCTCCTGGAGTCTTCCTTATTAGTATTTTCTAGTTGGAACCACAAATTCTAGAGAGACAGATTTGGGGACACAAATATATTTAAAATCTAGAAAATAGTAAAATCTTTGCTCTAAAAATACCAACAAAATCTCACCCCCATCTTCTTATTTACAGAAGCATCTGCTGCGTCCTACAAGACCAGAGATACCGTCCACCCCGCATTGTCCAAACCGCTCCACTCCATCACCAACCAGGAGACCACCTACTGCAATGTCCGCGGGATACATGGTGAGTGTCTGACCCGCCTATCCTGACCCCAGGAGCTTACAGTCTAGGGGTATAATGAGACCCTGACCCCAGGAGCTTACAGTCTAGAGGTATAATGAGATCCTGACCCCAGGAGCTTACAGTCTAGAGGTATAATGAGACCCTGACCCCAGGAGCTTACAGTCTAGAGGTATAATGAGACCCTGACCCCAGGAGCTTACAGTCTAGCGGTATAATGAGACCCTGACCCCAGGAGCTTACAGTCTAGGGGTATAATGAGACCCTGACCCAGGAGCTTACAGTCTAGAGGTATAATGAGATCCTGACCCCAGGAGCTTACAGTCTAGATGTATAATGAGATCCTGACCCCAGGAGCTTACAGTCTAGTGGTATAATGAGACCCTGTCCCCAGGAGCTTACAGTCTAGAGATATAATGAGACCCTGACCCCAGGAGCTTACAGTCTAGAGGTATAATGAGACCCTGACCCCAGGAGCTTACAGTCTAGATGTATAATGAGACCCTGACCCCAGGAGCTTACAGTCTAGAGGTATAATGACACCCTGACCCCAGGAGCTTACAGTCTAGAGGTATAATGACACCCTGACCCCAGGAGCTTACAGTCTAGAGGTTTAATGAGACCCTGACCCCAGGAGCTTACAGTCTAGAGGTATAATGAGACCCTGACCCCAGGAGCTTACAGTCTAGAGGTATAATGAGACCCTGACCCCAGGAGCTTACAGTCTAGAGGTATAATGAGACCCTGACCCCAGGAGCTTACAGTCTAGCGGTATAATGAGATCCTGACCCCAGGAGCTTACAGTCTAGAGGTATAATGAGATCCTGACCCCAGGAGCTTACAGTCTAGAGGTATAATGAGACCCTGACCCCAGGAGCTTACAGTCTAGAGGTATAATGAGACCCTGACCCCAGGAGCTTACAGTCTAGAGGTATAATGAGACCCTGACCCCAGGAGCTTACAGTCTAGAGGTATAATGAGATCCTGACCCCAGGAGCTTACAGTCTAGAGGTATAATGAGACCCTGACCCCAGGAGCTTACAGTCTAGAGGTCTAATGAGATCCTGACCCCAGGAGCTTACAGTCTAGAGGTATAATGAGACCCTGACCCCAGGAGCTTACAGTCTAGAGGTATAATGAGATCCTCCCCCCAGGAGCTTACAGTCTAGAGGTATAATGAGATCCTGACCCCAGGAGCTTACAGTCTAGGGGTCTAATGAGATCCTGACCCCAGGAGCTTACAGTCTAGGGGTATAAGGAGATCCTGACCCCAGGAGCTTACAGTCTAGAGGTATAATGAGACCCTGACCCCAGGAGCTTACAGTCTAGAGGTATAATGAGATCCTGACCCCAGGAGCTTACAGTCTAGGGGTATAATGAGATCCTGACCCCAGGAGCTTACAGTCTAAGGTATAATGAGATCCTGACCCCAGGAGCTTACAGTCTAGAGGTATAATGAGATCCTGACCCCAGGAGCTTACAGTCTAGCGGTATAACATTATAATACATGGTATGACTCTCCTCTTCTCTCTGCAGACACGACGCTCTCTAGAGGGTCGCACAAAGATGGCCACTGGTGTAAACTGGCGTACTGGGAGCACCGGACCCGCGTCGGACGCCTCTACAATGTCACAGAACCTTCCGTACAGATTTTCCATGACCTGCCCAAGGGCAGCGGCTTCTGCCTGGGCTTCCTGGGCTCGGAGGCCCGCAATGAGATGGTGAGACGTACGAGGAAGAAGATTGGCCAGGGCCTGATCCTGAGCCGCGAGCAGGAGGAGGTGTGGGTGTACAACCG
>CM053038.1:34663051-34683051 GCA_028564925.1 Lithobates sylvaticus
CAAGACAGAGGCCAGTCAACCAACCCAACCCTACATGAGCTCCATCACCTCTGTTGTACCTCCAAGACAGAGGCCAGTCAACCAACCCAACCCTACATGAGCTCCATCACCTCTGTTGTACCTCCAAGACAGAGGCCAGTCAACCAACCCAACGCTACATGAGCTCCATCACCTCTGTTGTACCTCCAAGACAGAGGCCAGTCAACCAACCCAACGCTACATGAACTCCATCACCTCTGTTGTACCTCCAAGACAGAGGCCAGTCAACCAACCCAACGCTACATGAGCTCCATCACCTCTGTTGTACCTCCAAGAAGGAGCCCACTCGTAAAAAAAAACAACCCTACATGAGCTCCATTACCTCTGTTGTGCCTCTAACATAGAGCCATTCCACCACCCCAACCTTACATGATCTTCATCATCTCTGTTGTGCCTTTGATATGGAGCCAACTCCACCATCCCAACCCTACATAACACCCGTCACCACTGTTTTGCCTTTCCCATGGCACCAGTTCTACCATCCCAACGCTGTATGACCTCCATCGCCTCTGTTGTGCCATTCTCATGGAGGCAACTTCACCATCCCATCCCTACACAACCTCTATCACCTCTGTTGTGCCTTTCCCATGGAGCCATCTCCACCATTCTGATGCTACATGACCTCCATCACCTCTGTTGTGCCTTTCCCATGGAGCCATCTCCACCATTCTGATGCTACATGACCTCCATCACCTCTATTGTGTCTTTACCATGGAGCCAACTCTACCAACCCAACCTTACTTGACCTCCTCCACCACCTCTGCTCTGCCTTTTTTAATGGAGCCAACTCCACCATCTCAACTCTACAGGACTTCTATCATCTCTGTTGTGCCTATCTCATAGGGCCATCTCCACCATCATAATCCTACACAAACTCCATCACCACTGTTGTGCCTTTGTCATGGAGCCAACTTCACCATTCAAATCTTACTTGACCCTCATCACCTTTGTCGTGCCTTTTTCATGGAGCCCACTCTACTATCCCAACTCTGTATGATCTTCATAATCTCTGTTGTGCCTTTGTTATGGAAATGACTCCACCATCACAACCGAAGATGACCTCCATTACCTCTGTTGAACCTTCCAGATAGAACTGGCTGCACCATCCCAGTCGTACGTGGCCTCCATCACCTCTGTTGAACCTTCCAGATGAAACTGGCTCTACCATCCCAGTACTACATGACCTCCATCACCTCTGTTGACCCTTCCAGATGGAACTGGCTTCACCATCCCAGTCCTACATGACCTCCATCACCTCTGCTAAACCTCCATTACCTCTGTTGAACCTTCCAGATGGAACTGGCTCCACCATCCCAGTCCTACCTAACCTCCATCACCTTTGTTGAACCTTCCAGATGGAATTACCTCTACCACCCAAGTCCTACATGACCTCTATTAACTCTATTATACCTTCCAGATGGAACTGGCTCCACCATCTCAGTCCTACATGAGCTCCATCACCTCTATTGAATCTTCCAGCATTAGTTGCCTCCACCATCCCAGTCCTACATGACCCCCATCACCTCTGTTGTACCTTCCAGATGGAACTGGCTCCACCATCCCAGTCCTACTTGATCTTCATCACCCCTGCTTCCAGCTCGCCATAGCATCCTCAGGAACATTATGGAGACACTTCCTTCTCAGTAACTCAGAAGTCTCCTACAGCTTGGTAATATCTGGACTCCATCACTCTCAACAGCCTGGATCTGCCTGTGAGAGGATGAGATTGGCCTCCATCTGTCCGGCGGTACCACCTCCAACGTCTAGGAATCTTATGGATCCCAACAAAATATGAAGTGTATCTCTGTCACCTGTGGGGTGTCTCTAGCCACGTTAATGCTTGGGTATGAGGTACTGATGTCCTGTGCCTCTTCCTGATCTAGGATCTCTTACAACACACCGTAAAGTCTCACTGATTTCAGCTCCATCACTTCTGTTGTACCTCCAAGATAGAGGCCAGTCATCCAACCCAACCCTACATGAGCTCCATCACCTCTGTTGTACCTCCAAGAAGGAGCCCGGTCGTAAAAACCATCCCTACGTGAGCTCCATCACCTCTGTTGTACCTCCAAGAAGGAGCCTGGTCATAAAAACCAACCCTACGTGAGCTCCATCACTTCTGTCGTACCTCCAAGATAGAGGCCAGTCATCCAACCCAACCCTACGTGAGCTCCATCACCTCTGTTGTGCATTTAATATGGAGCCAACTCCACCATCCTGACCTTACATGATCTTCATCATCTCTGTTGTGCTTTTGATATGGAGCCGACTCCACCACCCTGACCCTACATAACATCCATCACCACTTTTTTGCTTTTCCCACTCTGTATGACCTCCATCACCTCTGTTGTGCCATTCTCATGGAGCCAACTTCACCATCCCATGGGGGGTCAGGGAGGTGGTATCTTACATTACGGAGTCATAGACGTGCAGCGGGTACATCTCCATCTCCATTTACTGGGACCCATCTAGAAAGACCACCAAGATAATTGTCTCTCATTCTAATACACGTCGTTCTGAGGAACGTAAACCCTCTGATTTCTTCCCCCAAAAAAGTATAAAAATGTAAAACTGGAAAACAAAGTTCCACATCTCAAGAAAAGTCTCCTTTCCCATTTCCCTGCAGATGAAGGGTGACGCCTGATCTGGAGTGGAGTCACTTTTCAGAGGAACTGTGATTTAAAAGAGTCTTTACTGATTGGCCAATTGTGTGAAAACTGATTTTGTCCCCTTTGGGGAAGTTTGGGGAGATGGAGACAAGAAATGACTCAGGACATCCGGGTGAAGCTGCAGGATGATTGTATATTCAGCTTCTCTCTGCTGGGAATTTCCATGATGGAGCTCTACTGCCATCTGCTGGGCGTTAGTGTAACAACATCATTGAGATACAGTAGTTGTAGCTTCATTGGATTTTTTTTATACTAAGTTGCACTGCAAAGTGTGGGGGGTGGGGGGGGGGGTCAGGAAGGGAACGCCGGTATAGTGGGGGATCAGGGAGGGAACACCGGGATAGTGGGGGGGTCAGGGAGGGAACACCGGGGTAGTGGGGGATCAGGGAGGGAACACCGGGGCAGTGGGGGGGTCAGGGAGGGAATGCCAGGATAGTGGGGGGTCAGGGAGGGAACACCGGGGTAGTGGGGGGTCAGGGAGGGAATGCCAGGATAGTGGGGGGTCAGGGAGGGAATGCCGGATAGTGGGGGGTCAGGGAGGAAACGCCAGGATACTGGGGGGTCAGGGAGGGAATGCCATGGTAGGGGGAGCGGATCAGGGAGGGAACGCCAGGATAGTGGGGGGTCAGGGAGGGAATGCCATGGTAGGGGGAGGGGGTCAGGGAGGGAACGCCAGGATAGTGTGGTGTCAGGGAGGGAACGCCAGGATACTGGGGGGTCAGGGAGGGAATGCCATGGTAGGGGGAGGGGGTCAGGGAGGGAACGCCAGGATAGTGGGGGGTCAGGGAGGGAATGCCGGTATAGTGGGGGATCAGGGAGGGAACACCGGGATAGTGGGGGGGTCAGGGAGGGAACACCGGGGTAGTGGGGGATCAGGGAGGGAACACCGGGATAGTGGGGGGTCAGGGAGGGAACACCCGGGCAGTGGGGGGTCAGGGAGGGAATGCCAGGATAGTGGGGGGTCAGGGAGGGAACACCGGGGTAGTGGGGGGTCAGGGAGGGAACACCAGGATAGTGGGGGGTCAGGGAGGGAACACCGGGATAGTGGGGGGTCAGGGAGGGAACGCCAGGATACTGGGGGGGTCAGGGAGGGAATGCCATGGTAGGGGGAGCGGATCAGGGAGGGAACGCCAGGATAGTGGGGGGTCAGGGAGGGAATGCCATGGTAGGGGGAGGGGGTCAGGGAGGGAACGCCAGGATACTGGGGGGTCAGGGAGGGAATGCCATGGTAGGGGGAGGGGGTCAGGGAGGGAACGCCAGGGTAATGGGGGGTCAGGGAGGGAATGCCAGGATAGTGGTGGGGTCAGGGAGGGAACACCGGGAGAGTGGGGGGTCAGGGAGGGAACGCCAGGGTAGAGGGGGGTCAGGGAGGGAACGCCAGGGTAGAGGGGGGTCAGGGAGGGAACACCGGGAGAGTGGGGGGTCAGGGAGGGAACGCCAGGGTAGAGGGGGGTCAGGGAGGGAACGCCAGGGTAGAGGGGGGTCAGGGAGGGAACACCGGGAGAGTGGGGGGTCAGTATTGTGACACTGAAGCTGCACCTTAAATCCTGTAAAAGTCGGACACTTTATAAAGCAGTGTATGTAATCTGATCTCCCTGCCAGTCTTGGCATTTTTGTATTGTTTGGAAACTAGATGCTGGAAATTGTTGGTGGTCACATGACTCAGCTAAAGCTCAGCTGATGTGGCCCCCCAGTGGTTGTTCCGGGGGGGGCGGTAAGTACAGAAGGACGCAGAGTAAGCGCCCCCTCAGTAAAGTGCAGGAAAGGAAGGTGAATGTCGCTCAGACAGATTGTTGGTTTGGTGATGAAGATAATCAGAGCTAGTTTTGGGGGGTGCCAGGCGGGTGTGAGGCCCAGTGATCAGGAGTAGGAGTCATACTGGTCCCAGTTTGTACTGGTGATGATGGGATGTGTAAGTGGTAAGATTGTAGAGAAGGTGAGTGTATGTCCCTGTATGGGGGGGGGGGGCACCCCGATAAGGTGAAGAAAGTGGGAACGGGAGGTGGAGAAATGGGAGAGGGAGAGAAGGGGTGAATAAAGGGGGGGGGAGATGAGAGGGGGTATAGAGGAGGAGAGGGGGAAGAGATCCATGGGGTATAGGGGGAAGATATCTGGGGGGTATAGGGGGAAGAGATCTGGGGGGGAGATCTAGGGGGGTATTGGGGGAAGATATCTGGGGGGGGATCTGAGGGGTATAGGGGGAAGAGATCTGGGGGGAGAGATCTGGGGGGTATAGGGGGGAAGAGATGGGGGGGGGGGGAGAGATCTGGGGGGTATAGGGGGAAGAGATCTGGGGGGAGAGATCTGGGGGGTATAGGGGGAAGAGATCTGGGGCGGAAGAAAAGATCTGGGGTGGGGGAAGAGATCTTAGGGGGGGGGGTGGAGAAGGAGAGAGGGAAAAGATTGGGGGGGGGATCTGGGGGTATAGGGGGAAGAGATCCGGGGGGTATAGGGGGAAGTGATCTTGGGGGTATAGGGGGAAGAGATCTGGGGGGGGATCTGGGGGTATAGGGGGAAGAGATCTGGGGGGGGGGGAGATCTGGGGGTATATGGGGAAGAGATCTGGGGGGTATAGAGGAGGAGAGGGGGAAGAGATCTATGGGGGTATAGGGGGAAGAGATCTGGGGCGGGGGAAGAGATCTGAGGGGGGGTGGAAAAGGAGAGAGGGACATGATTGGAGGGGGAAGAGATCTGGGGGGAAGGGGGTGAAGAGGAGGAAGCGATATGGGGTAGAGATAGATATAAAATGTTTCCCTTTAAAACAAAGGCGTGCGGTTGGTGGTTGCGGTCGGTGGTTGCGGTCGGTGGTTGCGGTCGGTCGGTGGTCGCCGGCGGCGATGTCGTTGGAAGTGGACCTGTCATGTGAACACAATAAAGGCTCCATTTGGTGAGAGTCCCACCACCAGCCACAGTGGCGTCATACTCATTTCTGGCCACAAGGTGGCGGAGTGGAGCTGCTCACTGTCACTCTATACAGTAATAGAATCCTTATTATGGGCGGGGTTATGTCTTATATCCACATTATTATTATTATTATTTATATCATTTTATGGGGGAAATGAAATACAGAACATATTTGATCTTTTTATAACGGAGAAATAATATTTAATATATATAAGCTTCTTATAAACAAAACACAATGTCACTCGATGGCGGGAAAAGATCAAATCGGAGCGGAAATATTTATTCTCATCGCCGCGTTTCGCGCCATGTGACCTTTATAACTCATATCAACAACGCTAACATTTGTTTGTATTTTTTTAATGTAATTTCTAATCCTTTAAGTTTTGTAATTGTGTATTATTTTGTAACCAAAAATTGTGTTTTTCTGAGAAATTGTAGCACAGACCTCCCATGTGGCCTCTCATGTGACCCCCCATGTGACCTCCCATGTGACCTCTCATGTGACCTCCCATGTGACCTCCAATGTGGCGTCTCATGTGACCTCCCAGGTGACCTCCCATGTGGCCTCTCATGTGACCTCTCATGTGACCTCCCATGTGACCTCCCATGTGACCTCTCATGTGAACTCCCAGGTGACCTCTCATGTGACCTCCCATGTGGCCTCTCATGTGACCTCCCATGTGGCCTCTCATGTGACCTCCCAGGTGACCTCCCATGTGGCCTCTCATGTGTCCTCCTATGTGACCTCCCATGTGGCCTCTCATGTGACCTCCCATGTGGCCTCCCATATGACCTCCCATGTGACCTCTCATGTGTCCTCCCATGTGTCCTCCCATTTGGCCTCTCATGTGACCTCCCATGTGTCCTCCCATGTGACCTCCCATGTGGCCTCTCATGTGACCTCCCATGTGTCCTCCCATGTGACCTCCCATGTGGCCTCTCATGTGGCCTCCCATGTGGCGCTCTGCTGACATCTCTATTAAATTATTATATTATACTCAGAGAGTGTGTGTGATTCTTGGGGGGTGGGGTGGGGGCGGGGTTCCTGGGTCCTCTGACTCCTCCTCTTATGTGGATTTTGGGATCCTATCCAGAAAAAAAAAGATTCTTATATGAGAATAGATCTGATGGGGTGTATACGATTCTTCACTGATGAATGAAGGAGGAGGGCCTGGAGCACAAGAGCTCACAATCTACAACATTTGTTTGGGTGAATGGAGGAGGAGGAGGGGGAGGAGACACAACTGTCTACAACCAGAGGAGGCCACAGACAGGCCAAGCGATGCAGCAGATCTGAAGCCGGGTCTTGTCTGATGGGGCCCCAGAGCAAAACCACTAAGGGCCCCCCACCATCCCCTAATTTATAAGGCCCCTCCCCCATCATCCCCTAATTTATAAGCCCCTCCCCACCATACCCTAATTTATAAGCCCCTCCCCCACCATCCCCTAATTTATAAGCCCCTCCCCATCCACTAATTTATAAGGCCCCCCATCCCCTAATTTATAAGCCCCTCCCCATCATCCCCTAATTTATAAGCCCCTCCCCATCACCCCCTAATTTATAAGCCCCTCCCCCACCATACCCTAATTTAGAAGGCCCCCCATCCCCTAATTTATAAGCCCCTCCCCATCATCCCCTAATTTATAAGCCCCTCCCCACCATACCCTAATTTAGAAGGCCCTCCCACCATCCCCTAATTTTATAAGCCCCTCCCCCACCATCCCCTAATTTAAAAGCCCCTCCCCCACCATACCCTAATTTAGAAGGCCCCCCACCATCCACAAATTTATAAGGCCCCCACCATCATCCCCTAATTTATAAGCCCCCCATCCCCTAATTTATAAGCCCCCCATCCACTAATTTATAAGGCCCCCACCATCATCCCCTAATTTATAAGCCCCCCCATCCCCTAATTTATAAGCCCCCCCATCCCCTAATTTATAAGCCCCTCCCCATCATCCCCTAATTTATAAGGCCCCCACCATCATCCCCTAATTTATAAGCCCCTCCCCATCATCCCCTAATTTATAAGCCCCTCCCCCACCATCCCCTAATTTATAAGCCCCTCCCCATCATCCCCTAATTTATAAGCCCCTCCCCATCATCCCCTAATTTATAAGCCCCTCCCCATCATCCCCTAATTTATAAGCCCCGCCCCAACATCCCCTAATTTATAAGCCCCTCCCCATCATCCCCTAATTTATAAGCCCCTCCCCATCATCCCGTAATGTATAAGCCACTCCCCCACCATCCCCTAATTTATAAGGCCCTCCCGTCCCCTCATTTATAAGCCCCTCCCCACCATCCCCTAATTTATAAGCCCCTCCCCATCATCCCCTAATTTATAAGCCACTCCCCCACCATCCCCTAATTTATAAGGCCCTCCCGTCCCCTCATTTATAAGCCCCTCCCCATCATCCCCTAATTTATAAGCCCCTCCCCATCATCCCCTAATTTATAAGCCCCTCCCCATCATCCCCTAATTTATAAGGCCCCTCCCCCATCATCCCCTAATTTATAAGCCCCTCCCATCCCCTAATTTATAAGCCCCTCCCCATCATCCCCTAATTTATAAGGCAATGTCTTTGTTGGTACAGAATGTGAATCCTCTTCATGGGATTGTATGGAGATTCCCGAATCCCAATGTTTTGTCTGAACGCCATTGTTATGCCCCCCGGCCCCCCCCCCGGGCCCCCCTGGGTTTCCGGGCCCCACAGAAATCATAGGGTCTGCTATGGGTAGAGTCTTTGGGTCTTGGTTTGGGTTTTGGGGTCCAATGTTATAATGTGGGGGGGGGGGGAGGGGGTCACATAAATACAGGGGGAGCAAAAAGCTACAGGTACCCCTCCCCCCCACAACAGAGAATGTCATCATAATATGAGATATAATACAATAAATAAATATTACATCCCATCACATATAATAACCCGGGATCCGGGTATTTTATTTATTAGTAAATAATTGATATTAATACATTATACATATATAATATAAAATAATGGAATTGTTAATATTATTGTTGTTGTTATATTATAATATTAGATACTCTTATGGGGCATTATAGACATTGGCACCCATGGCATGGGGGTGTGCCCATTAGGCTGACTCATCTTTAATAGGCTGTCAATGAGGAGAGGCGGGGCTTGTATTCATCCTAGCGGAGACTGGGAGGGGCCTGCGCCCCAATATACACAAAGGGAGGGATTATCGGCTGACCTCATCCATCTACAGGTGGGACTGTCCGAAGCTCAGAAGGAAATGATTGGGTGACAACATCCTGCAATGGGGCGATTCCGGCGGTTGTCAGCCGGCGTGTGCAACACTCAGCAGGAAGCGGAGATTTCACAATCCGCAGCCTCCTCCATGTCAGCTGAAATTCCCGGAGGGTGAAAGGGGACCTAAAAACACACAGAAGGCCAGTACCCTCAGTACTCACAGTACCCTCATTACAACTCAGTACCCTCAGTACTCACAGTACTCCTCAGTACCCTCAGTACCCCCAGTACCCCCAGTACTCACAGCGCTCTCAGTACTCCTCGGTACCCTCATTACAACTCAGTACTCCTCAGTACTCACAGCGCTCTCAGTACTCCTCAGTACTCACAGAACTCTCAGTACTCCTCGGTACTCACAGAACTCTCAGTACTCCTCGGTACTCACAGAACTCTCAGTACTCCTCGGTACTCACAGTGCTCCTGTACTCCTCGGTACTCACAGTGCTCTTAGTACTCCTCAGTACTCACAGCACTCTTAGTACTCCTCGGTACTCACATTGCTCTCAGTACTCCTCGCTACTCATAGCACTCTCAGTACTCCTCGGTACTCACAGAACTCTCAGTACTCCTCGGTACTCACAACACTCTTAGTACTCCTCGGTACTCACAGCGCTCTCAGTACTCCTCGGTACTCACAGAGCTCTCAGTACTCACAACGCTCTCAGTACTCCTCTGTACTCACAGTGCTCTCAGTACTCCTTGGTACTCACATTGCTCTCAGTACTCTTCGGTACTCACAGAACTCTCAGTACTCCTCGGTACTCACAGCACTCTCAGTATTAATCGGTACTCACATTGCTCTCAGTACTCCTCGGTACTCACAGCACTCTCAGTACTAATCGGTACTCACAGTGCTCTCAGTACTAATCGGTACTCACATTGCTCTCGGTACTCCTCAGTACTCACAGCACTCTCAGTACTAATCAGTACTCACAGTGCTCTCAGTACTAATCGGTACTCACAGTGCTCTCAGTACTCCTCGGTACTCACATTGCTCTCGGTACTCCTCGGTACTCACAGCACTCTCAGTACTAATGGGTACTCACATTGCTCTCAGTACTCCTCGGTACTCACAGCACTCTCAGTACTAATCGGTACTCACATTGCTCTCAGTACTCCTCGGTACTCACAGCACTCTCAGTACTAATCGGTACTCACATTGCTCTCAGTACTCCTCGGTACTCACAGCACTCTCAGTACTCCTCGGTACTCACATTGCTCTCAGTACTCCTTGGTACTCACATTGCTCTCAGTACTCCTCAGTACTCACAGAACTCTCAGTACTCCTCGGTACTCACAGAACTCTCAGTACTCCTCAGTACTCACATTGCTCTCAGTACTTCTCGGTACTCACATTGCTCTCAGTACTCCTCGGTACTCACAGAGCTCTCAGTACTCACAGCGCTCTCAGTACTCCTCTGTACTCACAGTGCTCTCAGTACTCCTTGGTACTCACAGAACTCTCAGTACTCCTCTGTACTCACAGTGCTCTCAGTACTCCTTGGTACTCACATTGCTCTCAGTACTCATCGGTACTCACAGAACTCTCAGTACTCCTCGGTACTCACAGCACTCTCAGTATTAATCGGTACTCACATTGCTCTCAGTACTCCTCGGTACTCACAGCACTCTCAGTACTAATCGGTACTCACAGTGCTCTCAGTACTAATCGGTACTCACATTGCTCTCGGTACTCCTCAGTACTCACAGCACTCTCAGTACTAATCAGTACTCACAGTGCTCTCAGTACTCCTCGGTACTCACAGTGCTCTCAGTACTCCTCGGTACTCACATTGCTCTCGGTACTCCTCGGTACTCACAGCACTCTCAGTACTAATGGGTACTCACATTGCTCTCAGTACTCCTCGGTACTCACAGCACTCTCAGTACTAATCGGTACTCACATTGCTCTCAGTACTCCTCGGTACTCACAGCACTCTCAGTACTAATCGGTACTCACATTGCTCTCAGTACTCCTCGGTACTCACAGCACTCTCAGTACTCCTCGTTACTCACATTGCTCTCAGTACCCCTAGGTACTCACATTGCTCTCAGTACTCCTCAGTACTCACAGAACTCTCAGTACTCCTCGGTACTCACAGAACTCTCAGTACTCCTCAGTACTCACATTGCTCTCAGTACTTCTCGGTACTCACATTGCTCTCAGTACTCCTCGGTACTCACAGAGCTCTCAGTACTCACAGCGCTCTCAGTACTCCTCTGTACTCACAGTGCTCTCAGTACTCCTTGGTACTCACAGAACTCTCAGTACTCCTCGGTACTCACAGTGCTCCTGTACTCCTCGGTACTCACAGCGCTCTCAGTACTCCTCAGTACTCACAGCACTCTCAGTACTCACAGTGCTCTTAGTACTCCTCAGTACTCACAGCACTCTTAGTACTCCTCGGTACTCACAGTGCTCTCAGTACTCCTCGCTACTCATAGCACTCTCAGTACTCCTCGGTACTCACAGAACTCTCAGTACTCCTCGGTACTCACAACACTCTTAGTACTCCTCGGTACTCACAGCGCTCTCAGTACTCCTCGGTACTCACAGAGCTCTCAGTACTCACAACGCTCTCAGTACTCCTCTGTACTCACAGTGCTCTCAGTACTCCTTGGTACTCACATTGCTCTCAGTACTCTTCGGTACTCACAGAACTCTCAGTACTCCTCGGTACTCACAGCACTCTCAGTATTAATCGGTACTCACATTGCTCTCAGTACTCCTCGGTACTCACAGCACTCTCAGTACTAATCGGTACTCACAGCGCTCTCAGTACTAATCGGTACTCACATTGCTCTCGGTACTCCTCGGTACTCACAGCACTCTCAGTACTAATCGGTACTCACATTGCTCTCAGTACTCCTCGGTACTCACAGCACTCTCAGTACTAATCGGTACTCACATTGCTCTCAGTACTCCTCGGTACTCACAGCACTCTCAGTACTAATCGGTACTCACATTGCTCTCAGTACTCCTCGGTACTCACAGCACTCTCAGTACTCCTCGGTACTCACATTGCTCTCAGTACCCCTTGGTACTCACATTGCTCTCAGTACTCCTCAGTACTCACAGAACTCTCAGTACTCCTCGGTACTCACAGAACTCTCAGTACTTCTCAGTACTTCTCAGTACTCACATTGCTCTCAGTACTCCTCGGTACTCACATTGCTCTCAGTACTCCTCGGTACTCACAGAGCTCTCAGTACTCACAGAGCTCTCAGTACTCCTCGGTACTCACAGCGCTCTCAGTACTCCTCGGTACTCACAGCACTCTCAGTACTAATCGGTACTCACATTGCTCTCAGTACTCCTCGGTACTCACAGCACTCTCAGTACTAAATTGTACTCACAGTGCTCTCATTACTAATCGGTACTCACATTGCTCTCAGTACTCCTCGGTACTCACATTGCTCTCAGTACTCCTCGGTACTCACAGAGCTCTCAGTACTCCTCAGTACTCACAGAACTCTCAGTACTCCTCGGTACTCACAGAACTATCAGTACTCCTCAGTACTCACATTGCTCTCAGTACTTCTCGGTACTCACATTGCTCTCAGTACTCCTCGGTACTCACAGAGCTCTCAGTACTCACAGCGCTCTCAGTACTCCTCTGTACTCACAGTGCTCTCAGTACTCCTCTGTACTCACAGTGCTCTCAGTACTCCTCTGTACTCACAGTGCTCTCAGTACTCCTTGGTACTCACAGAACTCTCAGTACTCCTCGGTACTCACAGTGCTCCTGTACTCCTCGGTACTCACAGCACTCTCAGTACTCCTCAGTACTCACAGCACTCTCAGTACTCACAGTGCTCTTAGTACTCCTCAGTACTCACAGCACTCTTAGTACTCCTCGGTACTCACATTGCTCTCAGTACTCCTCGCTACTCATAGCACTCTCAGTACTCCTCGGTACTCACAGAACTCTCAGTACTCCTCGGTACTCACAACACTCTTAGTACTCCTCGGTACTCACAGCGCTCTCAGTACTCCTCGGTACTCACAACGCTCTCAGTACTCCTCTGTACTCACAGTGCTCTCAGTACTCCTTGGTACTCACATTGCTCTCAGTACTCTTCGGTACTCACAGATCTCTCAGTACTCCTCGGTACTCACAGCACTCTCAGTACTAATCGGTACTCACAGTGCTCTCAGTACTAATCGGTACTCACAGTGCTCTCAGTACTAATCGGTACTCACATTGCTCTCGGTACTCCTCGGTACTCACAGCACTCTCAGTACTAATCAGTACTCACAGTGCTCTCAGTACTAATCGGTACTCACAGTGCTCTCAGTACTCCTCGGTACTCACATTGCTCTCTGTACTCCTCGGTACTCACAGCACTCTCAGTACTAATCGGTACTCACATTGCTCTCAGTACTCCTCGGTACTCACAGCACTCTCAGTACTAATCGGTACTCACATTGCTCTCAGTACTCCTCGGTACTCACAGCACTCTCAGTACTCCTCGGTACTCACATTGCTCTCAGTACTCCTCAGTACTCACAGTGCTCTCAGTACCCCTTGGTACTCACATTGCTCTCAGTACTCCTCAGTACTCACAGAACTCTCAGTACTCCTCGGTACTCACAGAACTCTCAGTACTTCTCAGTACTCACATTGCTCTCAGTACTCCTCGGTACTCACATTGCTCTCAGTACTCCTCGGTACTCACAGAGCTCTCAGTACTCACAGAGCTCTCAGTACTCCTCGGTACTCACAGCGCTCTCAGTACTCCTCAGTACTCACATTGCTCTCAGTACTCCTCTGTAATCACAGTGCTCTCAGTACTCCTCTGTACTCACAGTGCTCTCAGTACTCCTTGGTACTCACAGAACTCTCAGTACTCCTCGGTACTCACAGTGCTCCTGTACTCCTCGGTACTCACAGCACTCTCAGTACTCACAGTGCTCTTAGTACTCCTCTACTTACAGCACTCTTAGTACTCCTCGGTACTCACATTGCTCTCAGTACTCCTCGGTACTCACAGAGCTCTCAGTACTCCTCGGTACTCACAGCGCTCTCAGTACTCCTCGGTACTCACAGCACTCTCAGTACTCTTTGGTACTCACAGAGCTCTTAGTACTCCTTGGTACTCACAGTGGTCTCAGTACTCCTCGGTACTCACAGCACTCTCAGTACTCACAGCACTCTCAGTACTCCTTGGTACTCAACGAGCTCTCAGTACTCCTCGGTACTCACATCACTCTCAGTACTCTTAGGTACTCACAGAGCTCTCAGTACTCCTCGGTACTCACAGTGCTCCTGTACTCCTCGGTACTCACAGCACTCTCAGTACTCACAGTGCTCTTAGTACTCCTCAGTACTCACAGCACTCTTAGTACTCCTCGGTACTCACATTGCTCTCAGTACTCCTCGCTACTCATAGCACTCTCAGTACTCCTCGGTACTCACAGAACACTCAGTACTCCTCGGTACTCACAGCACTCTTAGTACTCCTCGGTACTCACAGCGCTCTCAGTACTCCTCAGTACTCACAGCACTCTCAGTACTCCTCGGTACTCACGTTGCTCTCAGTACGCCTTGGTACTCACAGAACTCTCAGTACTCACAACGCTCTCAGTACTCCTCTGTACTCACAGTGCTCTCAGTACTCCTTGGTACTCACATTGCTCTCAGTACTCTTCGGTACTCACAGAACTCTCAGTACTCCTCGGTACTCACAGTACTCTCAGTACTCACAGTGCTCTTAGTACTCTTCGGTACTCACATTGCTCTCAGTACTCCTCGGTACTCACAGCGCTCTCAGTACTCCTACGTACTCACACTGCTCTCAGTTTTCCTTGGTACGCAAAGCACTCTCAGTACTCCTCTGTACTCACAGAGCTCTCAGTACTCCTCGGTACTCACAGCACTCTCAGTACTCTTTGGTACTCACAGAGCTCTCAGTACTCCTTGGTACTCACAGTGCTCTCAGTACTCCTTTGTACTCACAGCACTCTCAGTACTCACAGCACTCTCAGTACTCCTTGGTACTCAACGAGCTCTCAGTACTCCTTGGTACTCACAGCGCTCTCAGTACTCCTTGGTACTCACAGTGCTCTCGGTACTCCTTGGTACTCACAGTGCTCTCGTTACTCCTCGGTACTCACAGTGCTCTCAGTACTCCTCGGTACTCACAGTGCTCTCAGTACTCCTCGGTACTCACAGTGCTCTCGTTACTCCTCGGTACTCACAGAGCTCTCAGTACTCCTCGGTACTCACAGTGCTCTCGGTACTCCTCGGTACTCACAGTGCTCTCGGTACTCCTTGGTACTCACAGTGCTCTCGGTACTCCTTGGTACTCACAGTGCTCTCGGTACTCCTCGGTACTCACATTGCTCTCGGTACTCTTAGGGCCCTCCCTCTGACTTCTCTGCTATTGGTGAATCTCTGGTACACAGATTGTATCTGATTATCTCATGGGATACATTGTTGCGTTGTGTGATAGTCATGTGACAGAGCGGAGATCGCTGTCAGGACTGATATCGGTAGAATATTGATCGGTAGAATGTCGGGGAGATGTTCTGATTTGGGGCGAGAGGGCGGCACCGTTTGGAAGATCAACCCACACATACATTGCTGGGTTCACATATCCTATAACCCGTCATGGCAGCCAGCGGCGAGCGCCGGCCCATGTCGGCGCCATGCTGGCGATGTGACGTTCTGAGATCTCCTCCACATCCAGGAACGATATTTTTAGATGTTTTATGTTGGTATTTCAGGTATGGCAGCGCTGTGACGGGTGGCGTTCTGCAGACGGCGCGGCAGCCTTCTCTCAGTTTCCTGAACCCCCCCATCAATCTCAGCCTGCCTCTGCGCCCTGTCATGTGGGGGTCCTGCGGTCTGCGCTCCTCACATCACACAGGTAGCTCTATATTTAGCCGGGCTCCGGCGGAAGCTGCACTGACGGGGGTTGGCTCTGCTCCTGTTTGGTGGTCGCGGCGGTGAGCACATCTGGGTTTCCAAGGGGAAGTGAAGCGCCTGTGATGTTGGGTGCAGCATGGAGCTGTGGTCGGGGACCCTGAGGGTGGGGGGTGTGCGGGGGCGCTCTCTGCATCCAACCGCGCCATGTCTATAATTGTCCCCCCGCCACCAGGAGGAAAAATCACAACCCGCTGAGGAGCACTGATTTATACAAGACACCTCGAAACTGTGATTCGTACAGGCCCCCCCGAAACTGTGTGATTCGTACAGGTAACCCCAAAAATGTTTGATTTATACAAGACACCTCGAAACTGTGATTCGTACAGGCCCCCCCGAAACTGTGTGATTCGTACAGGTAACCCCGAAAATGTCTGATTTATACACGACACCCCGAAACTGCAATTCATACAGGACACCCCGAAACTGTGTGATTTATACAGGACACCCCGAAACTACGATTCATGCAGGACACCCCGAAACTGTGTGATTCGTACAGGTAACCCCGAAAATGTCTAATTTATACAGGTAACCCCGAAAATGTGTGATTTATACAAGACACCCCGAAACTGCGATTTATACAAGACACCCCGAAACTGCGATTTATACAGGACACCCCGAAAATGTCTGATTTATACAAGACACCCCGAAACTGCGATTTATACAGGACACCCCGAAACTGCAATTCATACAGGACACCCCGAAACTGTGTGATTTATAAAACGACACCCTGAAACTGTGATTCTTACAGGACACCCCGAAACTGTGTGATTTATAAAACGACACCCTGAAACTGTGATTCTTACAGGACACCCCGAAACTGTGTGATTTATACAGGACACCCCGAAACTGCAATTCATACAGGACACCCCGAAACTGTGTGATTTTTGCACGACACCCCGAAACTGTGTGATTTATACAAGACACCTCGAAACTGTGATTCGTACAGGCCCCCCCAAAACTGTGTGATTCGTACAGGTAACCCCGAAAATGTCTGATTTATACAAGACACCCCGAAACTGCGATTTATATACGACACCCCGAAACTGTGTGATTTATAAACGACACCTCGAAAATGTGATTCGTACAGGACACCCCGAAAATGCGTGATTTATACAGTACACCCTGAAACTGCAATTCATACAGGACACCCCGAAAATGTCTGATTTATACAAGACACCCCGAAACTGCGATTTATACAAGACACCCCGAAACTGTGATTCTTACAGGCCCCCCCGAAACTGTGTGATTCGTACAGGACACCCCGAAACTGTGTGATTCGTACAGGTCATTTATAAACGACACCCCGAAACTGTGTGATTTATACACGATACCCCGAAACTGTGTGATTTATAAACGACACCCCGAAACTGTGTGATTTATACAAGACACCTCGAAACTGTGATTCATACAGGACACCCCGAAACTGTGTGATTTATACAAGACACCCCGAAACTGTGTGATTTATACAAGACACCCCGAAACTACAATTCATACAGGACACCCCGAAACTGTGTGATTTATACAAGACACCTCGAAACTGTGATTCATACAGGACACCCCAAAACTGTGTGATTTATAAAAGACACCCCAAAAATGTGTGATTTATACAAGCCACCCCGAAACTGCAATTTATACAGGACACCCCGAAACTGTGTGATTTATACAAGACACCTCGAAAATGTGTGATTTATACAGGACACCCCGAAACTGCGATTCATACAGGACACCCCAAAACTGTGTGATTTATACAAGACACCCCGAAACTGTGATTTATACAAGACACCCCGAAACTGTGTGATTTACACCTGACACCCCAAAACTAGCCTGAAACTGCGTGATTTATACATGACACCCTCAAAACTGTGTGATTTATACCTGACACCCCAAAACTCTGTGATTTATACATGACACCCTGAAACTTTATGATTTATATCTGACACCCTGAAACTGTGTGACTTACACCCCAAAATCATCTAATCTATACTGTACACCCCAAAACTGTATGATTTATACCTGACACCCCAAAACTATGTGATTTATATCTGACACCCCGAAACTTTGTGACTTACACCTGACATCCTGAAACTGTGTGATTTACACCTGACACCCCAAAATCATCTGATTTATACTGTACACCTCAAAACTGTGTGATTTACACCTGACACCCCAAAACTGTGTGAATATTTACCTGACACCCCAAAATCATCAGATTTACACCTTACACCCCAAAATCACCTCATCTATACTGTACACCCTGAAATCCTCTCATTAATACTGTACACCCCAAAAATCACCTGATTTATATTATACACCCGGAAATCATCTCTTCTATACTGTTACCCCCCCAGAAATCGTCTGATTTATACCTTACACCCCAAAATCATCTCATTTATATTGTACACAACGAAAGGATCAGTGCGGTCCCGGCTGTTCTCTGGGGGAAGATGGTAATAATTATACACATTTTTGGGGTGACACAATGTGTTGGGGTGATACATTGTATGATATGATGGGGTGATGGTGATAATTGGGGTGACACATTTTATGGTGTACACATTTCGGTGTGACTTGTCGGTGTATATATTTCAGGGTGACACATTGTATAGTGTACACATTTTGGGGTGAAACATTGTATTGTGATTATTTTTCGGGGTGACACATTGTATCAGGGTGACACATTTCGGGGTGACACATTGGTGTACACATTTTGGGGTGACACATTGCATGGTGTATACATTTCAGGGTGACACCTTGTATCAGGGTGACACATTTTGGGGTGACACCTTGTATCAGGGTGACACATTTCGGGGTGACACATTGCATAGTTTATACATTTCGGGGTGACACATTGCAAGGTGTATACATTTCGGGGTGACACATAGTCTGGTGTATACATTTCAGGGAGATACCTTGTATCAGGGTGACACATTGT
Organism: Lithobates sylvaticus; assembly: GCA_028564925.1. NCBI lineage: Eukaryota > Metazoa > Chordata > Amphibia > Anura > Ranidae > Lithobates > Lithobates sylvaticus. The sequence continues at coordinate 34,681,804 of CM053038.1, forward strand.
CTGGTGTACACATTTCAGGGTGACACATTGTATCAGGGTGACACATTTCGGGGTGACACATTGTATCAGGGTGACACATTTTGGGGTGACACATTGCAAGGTGTATACATTTCGGGGAGACACCTTGTATCAGGGTGACACATTTTGGGGTGACACATTGTATCAGGGTGACACATTTCGGGGTGACACATTGGTGTAAACATTTCAGGGTGACACATTGCATTGTGTATATATTTTGGGGTGACACATTGTATCAGGGTGACACATTGCATGATGGATACATTTTGGGGTGACACATTGCATGGTGTATACATTTTGGGGTGACATATTGCAAGGTGTATACATTTCGGGGTGACACATAGTCTGGTGTATACATTTTGGGGTGACACGTTGTATCAGGGTGACACATTTTGGGGTGACACGTTGTATCGGGGTGACACATTTTGGGGTGACACGTTGTATCAGGGTGACACATTTTGGGGTGACACGTTGTATCAGGGTGACACATTTTGGGGTGACACGTTGTATCAGGGTGACACATTTTGGGGTGACACGTTGTATCGGGGTGACACATTTTGGGGTGACACGTTGTATCAGGGTGACACATTTTGGGGTGACACGTTGTATCAGGGTGACACATTTGGGGTGACACGTTGTATCAGGGTGACACATTTTGGGGTGACACGTTGTATCAGGGTGACACATTTGGGGTGACACATTGTATCGGGGTGACACATTGTACCGGGGGACACATTTGGGGTGACACGTTGTATCGGGGTGACACATTGTATCGGGGTGACACATGGTACAGATTGGCTGGCATGGCGGATCTGCTCAGGGACTGGTGGGTGAGATCAGGTGAGGGAGGGGCCGGACCGGTTGCTGTGCCCAGCGGGTTGCGGTGAGGAGGGGGGGATGGGGGGATGCTGTAGAACAGGTTGATCCGGTAATCCCTCCCTGTGTGTTCCTGGAGGGGGAGGGGAGGGGGGGAGTACAATATGTGACATACCCTGCAGACAGACAACATCGTCTTCTCTTTACACTCAGCCACACCGACCTGCACCATGACATTTAGAGTGTCAGCTCTGTGGGTCAGGATCTCCCGCTCTTGATGTGGAATCCACAAATCGTTCAGGAGGCCACAAGCTGACATCACCTGCAAATAATTGCCATCCGTATTATGACATCACTGTGACATCATCGCGGCCGAGAGAAAAATGATTTCTGACCTTTTTCATAAAACAACAA
>CM053038.1:34693051-34795551 GCA_028564925.1 Lithobates sylvaticus
GGTTTATGGGGGGGGGGTTAAATTTTTGTTGATTAGGTGGAGGGAGGGTGGGAGGTTTGGGGGGGGGGGGGCCGTGAGGGGGTGGGAACCCCGTGGGTGGGGGGGGGGGGGGGGGGGGGGGATCCGGTGGGGGGGAGTGGGGGGGGGTTTAGGTGTGGGGGGGAAGCGGTGGGGGGGGGGGCGGGGTTCCCCGTCCAATGGGCGGCGCCGGTGGCGCAGGGCACTTCCTGGTTGTCAGTTAAGGTGGCCCCCATGAGGATGGCAGCTGGGCAGAGTTTAAAGGTGGCAGGGAGGGGCCAGTGACGGGGGCTGGGGCAACCTGTGGCAGGTGGGGAGGAGGGGGGGAGGGGCAGGCAGGTGGGATCCAGGAAGTGGCAGGGTGTAGCTGTATCCAGGGGGACAGGTGAGGGTGCTGGGAGGGGACAGGACAGGTGTGACAGGAGGGGAGGGGGGAGAGCCAGAGGCTTCCTGCAGCCCAGAGCCCACCCAGACCGCAGGAGGAAGAGGAGACCAGGAAGGCGGCTGCAGAGGACGAGGGGACGCCGGCTGACCCCCCCTCCAACCCCCCCCCCAGGATCGGCCGACACCGCAGGTGAGACCCCCCCACCCACACCTGAGATCCCCCCCCCCACCACCGACACCTGAGACCCCCACCACCGACACCTGAGACCCCCACCACCGACACCTGAGGGACCCCCCCCCACCCTGTTATCTCATCGCTTCCCCCCCAGGGGCAGCAGCCCCCCCTTTACCTGGGTGACAAACAACGACCTGATCCCCCCCAAGAAGTGTCGTCTCCTCAGCCCCCCCTCCCCTGTGCCGGGCACCGACCCCTCTGCTTGTCATCTCTGTGCCAGTCTATCGTCATCGCCCTCCCACCACACCGGGCCCCCACCATTCCCCGGGGGCCCTCCCGTCTCCGTACTCATGTGACCTGGCTGGATCCCCTCTCTGGAACTGTCACCCCCCCTTCATCCTCCCTCCCTGCCCCAGACACCCCCCCCCCGAGCTGTGTACGTTCCTCCGTCTGCTCAGCCCTCCTCCCCCCCCCCACTGTACCCCCCACTGCTCAGGGCAGAGACCCCCCCCCAACACCAACGATGCCTGAGATCAGCCCCCCCATCACAGACGAGGGTCTCCTCTGAGCTGAGACCCCCCAACACCTAGGATGTCTCCTCTGATCTGAGACCCCCCAACACCCAGGATGTCTCCTCTGATCTGAGACCCCCCCAACACCCAGGATGTCTCCTCTGATCTGAGACCCCCCCAACACCCAGGATGTCTCCTCTACGAGACCCCCCCCCAACACCCAGGATGTCTCCCCTCTGAGCTGAGACCCCCCCAACACCCAGGATGTCTCCCCTCTGAGCTGAGACCCCCCCCAACACCCAGGATGTCTCCCCTCTGAGCTGAGACCCCCCCAACACCCAGAGTGTCTCCTCTCCGAGACCCCCCCCCAACACCCAGGGTGTCTCCTCTCCGAGACCCCCCCCCCCCCCAACACCCAGGGTGTCTCCTCTCCGAGACCCCCCCCCCCCCCCAACACCCAGGGTGTCTCCTCTCCGAGACCCCCCCCCCCAACACCCAGGGTGTCTCCTCTCCGAGACCCCCCCCCCCCCCAACACCCAGGGTGTCTCCTCTCCGAGACCCCCCCCCCAACACCCAGGATGTTTCCTCTCCTCTCTGAGACCCCCCCCCCAACACCCAGGATGTCTCGTCTCCTCTCTGAGACCCCCCAATACCCAGGATCTCTCCTCTCTGAGACCCCCCAATACCCAGGATGTCTCCTCCCTGAGACCCCCCCGACACCCAGGATGTCTCCTCTCCGAGACCCCCCCCCCCCAACACCCAGGATGTCTCCTCTCCGAGACCCCCCCCCCCCCCCCACACCCAGGATGTCTCCTCTCCGAGACCCCCCCCCCCCCAACACCCAGGATGTCTCCTCTCCCCCCCCCAGAGGACCCCCCCCCCCAACACCCAGGATGTCTCCTCTCCGAGACCCCCCCCCAACACCCAGGATGTCTCCTCTCCGAGACCCCCCCCCCAACACCCAGGATGTCTCCTCTCCGAGACCCCCCCCCCCAACACCCAGGATGTCTCCTCTCCGAGACCCCCCCCCCAACACCCAGGATGTCTCCTCTCTGAGACCCCCCCCCCCAACACCCAGGATGTCTCCCCTCTGATCTGAGACCCCCCCAACACCCAGGATGTCTCCTCCCTGAGCTGAGACCCCCCCCCCCAGCCGCCCCCCCCCCAACACCCAGGAGGGCCCCCCTCTGAGCTGAGAACCCCCCTGAACTCTACCATCCCCTGCCCAGCACATAGGGTCCAGGCAGATGTATTATTTACCCCCCCCCGCATTGGCATCAGTGCCCGGTATTACCCCTCACCTGGCTTACACCTGTCACATGTAACCCTCACCATCCTGCCCCCCCCCCTTTTATATATTCCATCTGGAGGGAATTTTCTTCTCTTTTTTTTTGCCCCCTGTATGGCCCTGCCCCCTCCCTTACCAGACCCCCGCCTTGTTTTATGATTTTTTGCTGTGCCATATTGCAGACTTTACCCCCGGCCCGCGTTCTTATCACCCCTCCACCCCCCCCCCCCTCACCAACGCCGGCCCACCCTCCTCCGTCTTTTTCCTTTTTATTCCTCTTCATGTATGAAAATGATTCCCGGTGTCCCCCGATCCAAACATTTCTATTTATTTCTACGATTGTTACATTGTAATATGTGTGGTGAACTTCCTGCTGTGCAATTAGCCGATTGTTACTTTGTGACCGCTCTTCCGGGTCTGTCTTATTATTATTATTATTATTATTATTATTATTATATAACACTTATGAGATTTTGATACATTTCTATATGTAGATGATTGGTTACATTGTGATACATTTCTCCTCACTGTGTCATATTGGATACATTTCTAGTTGTAGATTTGTTACGTTGTTGTCCTGTCATATGTTTTTGTTACATTCCTCATCACTGCCTCATATTTTCATACATTTTCTATTTGTTACTTTGTGACATTTCGATACTTTTTGTTACTTTTATGACATTTGTATCCATGTCTCTCTCATGTAATATTTATCACATTTGTACCCAGTGATGGTGCCTTCAGATGTCCCCCACCCTTCCCCCAATCCACCTGCCTTTGCCCCAGGAGCTGACACTCGCTCTCAGGCTCCTCCCCCTCTGAGTTCCCCCTCTGTAAACTTCCACTTCCAATATTCCCCTTTGCAACAAAAAAAAACTTTTTGTATTCCTGATCTCAGAATAATGAAACAAAAACGTAATTTCCACGGTTTAACCCTTCCTTTGCCAGATCAGGTAGACTTTTATGGCGTTTTACGTTGGGGTGGGGGGGGGGGCTGGGTAGCTGGCGAGGAAGGGGTTAATGAAGTCTTTACCCCTGTCACCTTTGCCTGGCCAACCCCTCCCTGTGCGGATAAACCTGCGCTAATCCCGGCTTTCCTTGCTGACGGCAGGCTGTTGAAGGGGGTCTTTAGCGATGGAGGTCGCAGTGGATTTGCAGAGGAGGACACGGAATCCCACCTCCCCCCCGGCTCTCCGCGGATCTGGTGTGGCGATTATTCGGGGACGGGTGGGGGGGGGGCAGAGCTCCGGCCGACTGCCCTCTGCCTGACCCTTCGGCCATCTGACGCGCTGGGTTTATGGAACACCGGGGCGATGGAGATGGGCGAAAGAAGACGCTTTGGTTCGTAGACAATGCGTTTTATGTGGCGTCAGAAATGGGCAAAAGAAATTCAGGTTGTACGCGCTGAGCTTAATATCGAGTTCAAGATGGCCGACGCAAGTTTAGCCCTATAAATGCCACGCATTAAAGATGGCCGACGCAAGTTTAGCCCTATAAATGACTCCTATAGGGCTAAACTTGCGTCGGCCATCTTTAATGCATGGCATTTATAGGGCTAAACTTGCATCGGCCTTCTTTAATGCATGGCCTCTATAGGGCTTGACGCAAGTTTAGCCCCTATAAATGGCATGCGTTAAAGATGGCAGATGCAAGTTTAGCCCTATAAATGCCATGCGTTATACAGCATTAAAGATGGCCGACACAAATTTAACCTTATAGATGCCAATGCGCTATGCCAAATTAAAGAGGGCTGACACAAGTTTAGCCTTCTAGATGTTTTGTGTTATACCACGTTAAAGATGGTCAACAGAAGTTCAGCATTATAGATGCTGTGCGTTTATACCACATCAAAGATGGCCGACAGAAGTTCAGCATTTTAGATTCTGTGCATTATACCACATTAAAGATGGCTGACACGAGTTTAGCCCTATAGATGCCATGGGTTATGCCGCATTAAAGATGGCCGACACAGGTTTAGCCCTATAGATGACCATTTTTAATGTGGTATAACGCGTAGCAACAGAAATTCAGCTTTATAGATGCTGTGCGTTGTAGTGCTTTTAAAGATGGCTGACAAAAGTTCAACACTATAGATGCCGCACAATATACTGCGTTTTAAAAATGTCCGGCGTAAGTGTAGCCCTATAGATGCCACGCGTTATACCGCGCTAAAGATGGCCAACAGAAGTTCAGCTTTATAGATGCTGTGCGTTTATACCACATTAAAGATGACCGACCATAAGGTTAGTCCTATAGATGCCATGCGATATACCACATTAAAGATGGCCGACGCAAGTGTAGCCCTATAGATGCCACACATTATACCGCTTTAAAGATGGGCGATACAAGTTTTTGGCTTTACAGATGCCACATAAACATGGCTGACAGATGTTTAATGCACAGCAGCTCGCTTTATACGACGTTAAAGATGGCCAACGCAGTCTAGCTGTAGATGTCACCTAACTGCGTTTTAAAGATGGAAGTTAAGCTTTATCAATGCTGTGTGACATTCTGCGATTAAAGATGGCTGCCACAAGTTTCACTGTAAAGATACCGTGCTTGAAGCCGCAAATAAAGATGGCCGACACAATATTAGCCTTATAGATGCCGTGCGTTATACCGTGTTTAAAGATGGCCAACACAATATTAGACTTATAGATGGCCGACACAAGTGTAGCCCTATAAATGCCGTGCGTTTATACCACATTAAAGATGGCTGACACAAGTGTAGCCCTATAGATGCCGTGCGTTTTATACCACATTAAAGATGGCCGACACAAGTGTAGCCCTATAGATGCCATGCGTTTTATACCACATTAAAGATGGCCGACACAAGTGTAGCCCTATAGATGCTGTGCGTTTATACCACATTAAAGATGGCCGACACAAGTGTAGCCATATAGATGCACATTATAGCGTGTTAAAGATGGCCGATATAAACTTTGCTTTACAGATGCCACATTAAAGATGGCTGACAGATGTTTAGGCTACGACAGCTCACTTTATACAGCAGGGATATGCAATTAGTGGACCTCCAGCTGTTGCAAAACTACAAGTCCCATCATGCCTCTGGGTGTCATGCTTGTGACTGTCAGTCTTGCTATGCCTCATGGGATTTGTAGTTCTGCAGCAGCTGGAGGTCCGCTAATTGCATATCCCTGTCCTGCAGCATTAAAAATGACCAACGCATCTGCACGCAACCACATTAAAGATGGCCGACAGATGTTTAAGCTGCAGACAGCGCAAGTTATATGGGGTCAAAGATGGCCTACAAGTTGTAGCTGTCACACAGCTACATTAAAGATGGCCGACAGAAGTTTAGCTACATCAATGCCACGTGACGCTGTGCGATTAAAAAATGGCTGCCATAAGTTTCACTTTAAACAATATTGCGCTTAATGCCGCATTAAAGATGGCTGACCGATGTTTAACACGCGACGGCTCGCTTTATATGACGTTGGAGATGGCCGAACAGTATTTTTTTTAGCTACAGAAGTCACGCAACCATGGCCAGACAGATGTGGGTAAACGTTATATGGCGATTAAAGATGGCCGCCATGCCGTAGACGCCGATATTAGCACATCATTAGAAACGGGCGCTTTTTTATACAGGGGTCAGTGGCCGTTTACTAGACTCCTGATGGTAGAGTTGTGGGTATACGGCGCGGTCTCCGGGCGGAGGTGGTCACAGCCGGTTTGGCGGGGGGGGGTGTATTGACGTGTAAACAGCCCGGAGGTCCTGACACCCTCCAGCACACAGATAAGGAAGTCCTTCAACTGACAGACCTCTTAAAGGCGCAGCCCACCAGCCTAACCGTCTGCAAAGTGCTGAGCGCTGACAGTTGAGTCAGGTCTGACCGGACCCTCTGGATAAACTTCCCCACCCCTCCTCCTCCCCCTCCCAAACCCCCCCACCTTGTCGTCAGGTGCCGCTGGGGGCTCGGCCCAGGTTGGTTAAAGGGTGCTGTGTGTTTTGGGAGGGGTCTGTGTGTCAGATAATGAGCTGTAATTACAGGGGTGGGACGTCCTATTTACCATTTCCTCAAACAGGACGGGTGACACTCGCCGCCGTTGCTGTGTGTGCTGACTCACCGCCTTGTGAGATTGAAGTGTCAGCTCTGCGGGCCGCTGCTGCTCTGTTCCGGGGGGGGGGGCTCGCTGTCACATCTCACACAATATATCCGAGTTTAATGTGCCGCAAATTCAAAAAAACTCATCGCCGCCAAATTTTTATTTTAAATGAGCTGGATAGATCATCCAGGATGCTGGAAAATATCCGCCGTCTGTTATGAGTGGTCAGTCTTAGGGGGTCACCATTTTTAAATTCAAAGGAGTGCAAGCTCCTGGGGTATACAATGTGAAATAGTATCACTATATAATGTCTACCCCCCCCCCCCCCCCGTAGTACGAGGAGCCACCAAGGATCTATGTGTCTTCCTGGCCGGTAACCAGATCTTTCCCTGACTTGTAAGGGGCCCTCCCCGACTACTTTACATGTTCCTGCGGCGGGTAGTGATACCTGCGGACTGGATCTGGCAGATTCCAGGTGACTGCGTCTTCAGGTTTCCTCACCGTGTTTTTTTCTTTTCTGCCAGAGCCGGATTAAGGCCAAGGTGTGTGCGGTGCTAATAAGGTGATAATCAGCGTGTTTGGTGGTGATGACACAGCAAGCGAATTTACAGGAGCAACCTCAGCTGTCAGAGACCTGTCAGTGCACCCGAGGGGCTGTAATGGGGCGCTCAGGGATCCTGGGGGGCTGTGATTGGATGTTCAGGGGTTCCGCTTCTACGCGGTGTAGTCCATTTCCTATAGTGAACTTATGGGGGACCCCTGGACTCTCCAGTGCAGCAAGAGAATTTACAGGAGCAACCTGAGCTGTCAGAGACCTGTCAGTGCACTCCTGAGGGGCTGTAATGGGGCGCTCAGGGTTCCTGGGGGCTGTGATTTGGACGTTTTGGAGGTCCCCAGGCGGGCTGTGATTGGATGTTTGGGGGTGCCGCTTCTATGCGGTGTAGTCCATTTCCTATAGTGACCTTATCGGGGACCCCTGGGCTCTCCAGTCCAGCAAGAGTGTTACAGGAGCAACCTGAGCGGTCAGAGACTTATCAGCACTCCTGGGGGGCTGTAATGGGGAGCTCAGGCTTCCCTGAAGGCTGTGATTGGATTTTCAGGGGTCCCGCTTCTATGCAGTGTAGTCCATTTCCATATAGTGACCTTATTGGGGACCCCTGGGCTCTCCAGTACAGCAACATGAGAATTAAAGGAGCAACCTGAGCTGTCAGACCGGCCAGCACTCCCAAGGGGCTGTAATGGGGTGCTTAGGGTTCCCTGGGGGCCGTGACTGGACGTTTGGTGTTCCCGCTTCTATGCGGTGTAGTCCATTTCCTATAGTGACCTTATGGGGACCCCTGGACTCTCCGGTGCAGCAAGAGTTACGGGAACAACCTGAGCTGTCAATGACTCGTCAGCCCTCCTGAGGGACTGTAATGGGGCACCCAGGGTCCACGGGGGACTGTGATTGGACATCTGGGGGTCCCATTTCTATGCAGTGTAGTCCATTTCCTTAGTGACCTTTACAGGAGGAACCCGAACTGTCAGAGACTTGTCAGCTCTCCCATGGTATACTCAAGGTTCCCTGGGGGGGCTGTAATTGGATGTTCAGGGGTCCCGCTTCTATGCAGTGTAGCCCATTTCCTTATAGTGACCTCATCGATGACCCCTGGGCTCTCCAGTGCAGCAAGAGAGTTACAGGAGAAACCTGAGCTGTCAGACATTTGTCAGCCTTCCCCAGGGGCTGTAATGGGGCGCTCAGGGTTCCCTGGATGCTGTGATTGGCCGCATCGGGTGTCCCTCTTCTATGCGGGACCCCCTATTTCCTATTGTGACCTAATTGGGGACCCCTGGGCTCTCCAGTGCAGAAAGAGTTACAAGAGCAAACCGACCTGTCAGCACTCCTGAGGGGTTGTAATGTGGAGCTCTGGAGTTTCCTGGGGGGGCTGTGATTGGATGTTTGGGGGTCCTACTTCTATTCAATGTAGTCCATTTCCTAGAGGTGACCTTATCATGGATCCCTGGGCTCTCCAGTGCAGCAAGAGGGTTACAGGAGCAACCTGAGTTGTCAGAGACTTGCTAGCCCACCTGAGGGGCTGTAATGGGGCACTCGGGCTTCCCTGGGGGCTGTAATTGGACTTTGGGGGGTCCGCGGGGGGCTGTGATTGGAAGTTCAGGGGTCCGCTTCTATATAGTGTAGCTGATTTCCTGTAGTGACCTTATCAGGGACCCCTGGGCTCTCCCGTGTAGACACTATTGTAATAAGTGTAGTTTTGACCAAATATTTGGGGTCCTTGCCGTGCCCCTTGCAGTCCCCTTAAAATAAAGCTGCTATGTGACTGCTGTCCTGGGCTCTGTAGCTTTCACTTTAATGTTTGGCGGTGATCTCACGCCTTGTTTGTGGGCCCCATAACTGAAAACCCCCAGGGCCCCAACTGTGCGGTAAATGCCCCTCCCACACCTGCCAGTGCTGTCAGTATACACCCGTGTGATCTCGGACTTTAAAGGGCAGGATAAACGTCACTGGGAACTGACGTGATCATACTTTCTGATCTGCCCCTCGTAGCTCATTCCTTGTAGGGGGCACTCCTTGTAGGGGGCGCTATGTGAATAGGCTCGGTGGGGGTGGTATAAATTGAGTTGCATTATTTGTCATGGCTAGATGTGGCCGTAGCAGAATGCCCCCCGGGGTCGTGTCACCTAGTGAAGAGTGTTTTCTCTCCTTCCATGCACAAAAACGGACAAGGCTGAGCGCCCTTTGGTGGTCTGATGTGCCGTGTCCCCGGGGAGTTTATAGTCCTGCTGTGCGTTCTTGGAGAATTTGGGAGGTGGGGATCTCAAGGATCAGCATGATTCTTGTATCTCCTCCTGATTTTATGAGCTTCCATTATTGCTGCCAAGAAAGGGTTAATGGCGGGTCATGTCTCTCAGACGGGGAGAGAACATCTTCTCTGTGCCATTTAATAATTGGTGTGTGGGCTGGGGGTCGCCCCCTCAGATAAACGGGGTGGTAAATGACGTTGGCCCGCAGATTTTACCCTGAGCCCCAGCGCGTTGCGTCCCCTAGATTCCTTTCTGTGTTGTTGTGAGTTTCTAATATTACCAAAGGGCTGGGACCCCCTGCTGGGTTTTAATGGACATCAATGGGATGATAATATGGAGATCCACTATCTCTGGGCGTCCCGAGAACTGTCATCATTGAGACAGGAAATGATGGGAAATCCCAAAATGTTGCATTGTCGCTAAAACAGGAAGATGTGTGGAAATCGACTGGGGAGGGGGGGGAACCTTTTCCAGTTAAAACTGTCACTTCCTGTTGTTTCTCCAGAACAGGAAGTGAAGGATGTCTCCCCAATGGGGACTCGGCTATAAGAACCTGACAGGGGATCTAACCCTGACATATTGTATCGAATACTAAAGTAAAAAAAGTTTTGGCTATGGCGATGTGTTATACTATTCCATGTAGATGAGTCTCTTCTATAGAGGCTGTGTTTTTATTCTTTAATGGGTGACTGCTGCTGGATGGGGGGGTCTTCCCTTTTTCTTTCTTTTTTGTTAGCCCATCTCGGTGCTGTGGATCTCCTGCCGCCTCTTTGCACCCGCTTCCCATCCAGCGATGACTTTATGACATCTCTCAGGTTTCCTGATAGTGACAACAGTGGGTCATGCCTGTGTCATGTGTGCTGCAACCTGTGGCCCTACAAGTCCCATCATGCTTCTGCCTTTTTGAGGGTCATGCTTTTACCTGTCGGCCATGACAGCTGGAGGGCCGCAGGATGTGCACCTATGTAAGGGTGACAACGCTCTGTCCCCCGTCTGCAAATTGCTCTACTGCGTTGTCACCCTGTCACTTAAAACTTTTTGAAAGGGATTTCAGCGATCGTTTTTTAGCACTTTTAGTGTTGAGATTTAACTTAAAATTCTTGAGATGTACTTCTGTGATGACAGATCTGAAAGGAAGGCGGGGTCAATGGGCGGAGCCTATTGGTTGTAATGTTTAATGACGGTCGTTCATCTGTTATTAGATCCAATCACTTCCTATTAATGAACGTTGCTGGGTGACCCCACGCACGCTTAGTCCTTTTGACGATTCCCCGTCATTTGCTGGCCTGAGCTGTAGACGATCGATACGTATCGGGGCAGGGCGATGCAGGTTTGGTCTTATCTGATCGATATTCTGTTTTGATCCAGTCAGAAGGTTCCTGTCGTAATTGAGCAAAAATTTTTTTTCCATCGAACTGAACGATCAGATTAAGACGTTGGTAGGAACAGGAAACCCACCATCAGATTGTGACCTGTGTGGGCAACTCTAGTGGAACGTTGAGGAGATTTAAGGGCAAAATTGTAAAAAAACATTTTACCTTCACTCGATCAGCTGGCTTTTTTTTTTCTATTTGCTTTTATCTTAAGTAATTTTTCATTAGAAAAGCAGCAAACGTGGTACAGTGGGGTGGGACCACTGTCAGGGGAAAGAGGGGTCTCCATGGAAATCCAACCGGGAGGAGGCCGTATCTAGGAGTAACGTTACAGAACCGACATTCTACTTCTGGCCTCATGGGTGGGGGGGTGTACAACTCGATTACAGTCGGTAACATTGCATATAACAGCCTTTCTCAACCTTTTTACTCGAGAACCCCTTGAAATAATTTTAGATGTTGGAGAACCCCTTCTAGTGCCAGTTAATTGGGGGGCCAGTGGGGTAAAAATGTCCCCATTACAGATGGCTATAAAGATCAGTGGTGTCATGCTGCTGGCTTTGCCAAATGATGTTGGCCTTGGAACTATGTATGCATCATCAGATGGGAGGTCCACCAGCCATTACTCAAGGAACTATGTGGGTATCGTCGGGTGGGAGGTCCATTGGCCATCACTCACTATTTAAGGAACTATATTGGCATTTTCAGATGGGAGATCCATCAGCCACTACTCAATGATCTATTTGGGCATCATCGGGTTGGAGGCCCATCAGCCACTATTCAAGGAACTATGTAGGCATCATCGGGTGGGAGGTCCATCAGTCACTACTCAAGGAACTACGTAGGCCTCATTGGGTGGGAGGTCCATCAGCCACTATTCAATGAACTACGAAGGCATCATTGGGTGGGAGGTACATCAGCCACTACTCAAGGAACTATGTAGGCCTCATTGGGTGGGAGGTCCATCAGTCACTACTCAAGGAACTATGTAGGCCTCATTGGGTGGGAGGTCCATCAGTCACTACTCGAGGAACTACGTAGGCCTCATTGGGTGGGAGGTCCATCAGTCACTACTCGAGGAACTACGTAGGCCTCATTGGGTGGGAGGTCCATCAGTCACTACTCGAGGAACTACATAGGCCTCATTGGGTGGGAGGTCCATCAGTCACTACTCAAGGAACTATGTAGGCCTCGTTGGATGGGAGGTCCATCAGTCACTACTCAAGGAACTACGTAGGCCTCGTTTTGATGGGAGGTCCATCAGTCACTACTCAAGGAACTATGTAGGCCTCGTTGGGTGGGAGGTCCATCAGTCACTACTCAAGGAACTATGTAGGCCTCATTGGATGGGAGGTCCATCAGTCACTACTCAAGGAACTATGTAGGCCTCATTGGGTGGGAGGTCCATCTGTCATCAGCAGAAGGTACAAAACGTCAATATTACAGAACAAGTCCATGTGACTTACTACAAGCTATACCATGACCTAGATAAAGGAGAATCTTCACAGATTGTTGGTGCTCATTCCTAATCACCACTGGACTGCCTCCACCTCTGGACACCTTGCCAAAATCAAAGGAGACCTTGCCCAAGGAACTATGTAGGCATCATCAAATGGGAGGTCCATCGGCCCCGACTCGAGGAAGGAACACATAGCAACCTCTGGGGGAACTCTGGTTGAAAATGGCTGGACAAAACTTGAACATTGTGAGGAGTTCCAACAGTATAAATTCAGCTGGAGAGAAAAAGTGTAGCACAATACAACCCATGGGAAGTGGTTACTGTGAAAACAGGAGGGTCCAGGATAAGGGTAAGATGGAAAAAAAAAAAGTTCAGCGGAGGAAGAGGACATCTTTTTTGATTTTGGCAAGGTGTCCAGAGTTGACGGCAGTCCTGTGGTGAGTAGGAATGAGCACTGACTATCTGCCGCGGTGTGGAGGTAGGTTGCACTGTATGAGGAGCAGGGTTTAAAGTGTCTGTGAAGATTCTCCTTTATCTGGGTCATGTAATACCTAGTAGTAAGTCTCTTGGACTTGTTCTGTAATGTTGACGTTTCGTAGCTTCTACAAGCCACTTCTTAAGTTCTAAATGACCAGAAGAAGTGGCTTGGAGAAGCTACGGCACGTTTTTAACATTACAGAACAAGTCCAGTCTAATGTGACCAACTACTACTCAATGAGGTTTACAGCCTCATGACTGGTCTGTAGAAAAGGGTATAAAGGCCCATACCTTATTGCAGGTTGGATGAAGTCTTTCACACACTTGTACAGTCAGATAGGTGCCTCATACAAAGACATTGTAGACAATTGTGTCCTTCCTACCTTGTGGTAACCCCTTTGTGTTCCACCATGACTGTCCCCCCCCCCCCCCCCCCCTTGTAGAAAGCCAGCTCCATAAAGACATGGTTTGACCAGTTTGGTGTGGAGGAACTCGCGTGTCCTGTACAGAGCCCTGACCTCATCCCTACTAAACACCTTTGGGGGGGGAATTGAAATGCTGATGTGGGAGTCAGGTAATTTATTTTTGGTGCCCAACATGAGGCCTGATGTGTGAGCCAGGTCTTCTTTATTGGTGCCCTACATGGGACCCGTTGTGTGGGCCAGGTCTCCTCCCACTATTTTGGAGCCCAACGTGATGAGGCCCGATGTGTGGGCCAGGTTTCCTCCTTTTTTTGGTGCCCAACATGAGGCCTGATGTGTGAGCCAGGTCTTCTTTATTGGTGCCCTACATGGGACCCGTTGTGTGGGCCAGGTCTCCTCCCACTATTTTGGAGCCCAACGTGATGAGGCCCGATGTGTGGGCCAGGTCTCTTTTTTTTTTTGGTGCCCAACGTGAGGCCTGATGTGTGGGCCAGGTCTTCTTTACTGGTGCCTTACATGGGACCCGTTGTGAGGGCCAGGTCTCCTTTTTTGGAGCCCAACGTGATGAGGCCCAATGTGTGGGCCAGGTCTCTTTTTTTTTTTGGTGCCCAACGTGAGGCCTGATGTGTGAGCCAGGTCTTCTTTACTGGTGCCTTACATGGGACCCGTTGTGAGGGCCAGGTCCCGATGTGTGCCCAATGTGTGGGCCAGGTCTCCTCCTTTTTTTTTTTTTTTGGTGCCAAACTTGAGGCCTAATGTGTGAGCCAGGTCTTCACATCCTACATCAGTACCTGTTCTCACAAATTGGCACAGATTCCCACAGACACCTTCCAAAATCTTATGCAAAGTCTTTCCAGAAGAGTGAAGGGACTCCATAATAATGGGCATGGTTCGGGAATGGAATGTCCAACAATCCTGATGTACAGTAGGTGTGATGGTCAGGGGTTCACAGACTTTTGATGGTATTGTGTATCTCCCATGGTGTTGGGAAGTCACTTGCTGTAGACCGGTGATAGTGAAGGATCCTGCATGTGATCAGAACTTTGCGATATGTCGGCAGTGCTCGGTGACTTGTGTACTGGCAGGACACTATTTGGGGAATGATCAATGTTGTAGCTGGTCTGCTATCTCTTGCGCAGTTTTCATCACCCCCCCCCCCCCCAGCTGGACAGATGTGGCAGGTTGATGCCCCACGGGGCCCCCCGGGTATCCTGCAGGTGTCGTAGTTGGGGGAGAGAGATGATGAAATGGAAGAGAAATCTTTGAACAGGGAGCTGCTCTCATCATACAAGGGCCTGGGGACCTCCAGCTGCCGCAAGTGTGCAATACGTACAATTGTTGCATGAGGGCTCCGAGTCTCCCTGGGGGGGCCCCTGGCATTCCACTCCATAACCACCAACAGCAATCCTTAATGAATCCCGGTTATCGAATCAGCTGCTTCCTGCAATACTGCAACTGATTTGTTATGCGTCCGATGCAATAAATGTGATTTAATAATTCTGCAGGGAATGAATTGAATGTTAAATCCACGCAAAACTGATATTTTATGTATGGGTGGGTGTTTGGTAGGCCGAGGCAGACTTCTGGGCTGAGGGAATGGCAGTTGGTTCTTGTGAAATGAATTGAGTGTTCAGCCGTCTGGACGAGACCCCTTCAAAACGATTGGGTGGGTGGAGCTGGGAATTCCGATACGGAGCCCCTAAGAGCATCCGCCCAAAATTGAGATCTCCATCAGACATCGATTTAATAAGGAGGGGTAACTTTTTTTTAAAAAAACATTTTAATTAGAGTTTGAAATAAAGAGCGCACATTCCATGAACCATAATGGGTTTTCTCTTCCAGAATAAGGTTCATTGGAAAATGGCGGATAATGTGGTACTTCTTGAGCATTCAATTGATCCCAGCAGCCAGTAATAAAGGTATTTTTCAGTAATAGGGGTGGCTCATGCTCCAGTCTTCAACAATCTCCTCCAGCATATCTCCAGTCTCCAACCACGCTTGGACCATGTCCCCATTATCTATCCCCTACAGGATATCTCCAGACTCCAACCACATGTGGATCATGTCCCCAGTGACTAGGAAAATCATCCACATGTGGTTGAAGTCTGGAGATATCCTGCAGGGGACAGAAGTCTTGTATGCTCCCAGCATATCTCCAGTTCCCAAGCACATGTAAATCGTGTCTTCCAGTCTCCAACCACATGTGGATCATGTCCTCAGTCTTGTCTCCTGGAGCACATCTTCAGTCTCCAACCACATGTGGCTCATGTCCTCAATCTTGTATTTTACAGCATATGTTGAATCTCCAACCACATGTGGATCATGTCCTCAGTCTTGTTTCTTGCAGCATTTCTCCAGTCTCCAACCACATGTGGATCATGTCCCCAGTCTTGTCTCCTGGAGCACATCTTCAGTCTCCAACCACATGTGGATCATGTCCCCAGTCTTGTCTCCTGGAGCACATCTTTAGTCTCCAACCACATGTGGATCATCTTCCCAGTCTTGTGGTTGGAGACTGGAGAAATGCTGCAAGAAACATGTGGCTCGTGTCCCCAGTCTTGTTTCTTGCAGCATTTCTCCAGTCTCCAACCACATGTGGATCATGTCCCCGGTTTTGTATGCTGCAACCACACTTGGATCATGTCAGGAGATGGCTCTCCTGCAGCTTCCAATTACACTGGGATCATGCCCCCCAGCCTCTGTCTCCAGCATCTATATCTTTAGTCTTCAACCACACTTGGGTCATATCACTGGTCTCCTGCAGCATAACTTTCAGTCTCGTGTATAATGTCCCCAGTCTCTATCTTCTACTGAATAGCTCCGTTCTCCCTCCCCACTTGTATCATGTCCCCAATCTGTCTCCTGCAGCACCTCTCCAGTCTCCGACCACACACGTATCGTGTCCTCAATCTCTCAACGTCTCCTGCAGCATCTTCCAACCACACTTGGAATATATCACCGTTATCTGTCTCTTGCCAGTCTCCAGCCCCAGCATGTCCCCAAACCTTGGCCATCTCCCGTAGTATGTAACCCTAATCTTTTGTAGGATTGCATGTTTTTGGTTATGTTGGGAGGCCCCAGTTGGGGTCCCCTCTATCGCACACGTTGACAACCACTATATAATATTACAATGTGTCATTCCAGCAGCTATCTCCCCCCTGTCTGATTACATCACCGCTGTGAATCAGTTTTATTTTGTCCCGGTGTGGGTGTACCCAGATTACGCCCAGACAGGATTCAAGTCCGAGGAATAAGGTCAGGTGATGACGTGCCGCAGTCTCTCCAGTCAGACTTCATTCCCGGGTTACGTCTCGTACGTCGAGCGCCTTTATTATCCTGGTGACTCCTGATTTGACCCAAGAGCTTATAATCTTTACTCCCCCCCCCCCCCCAATCCCCTCTGATGCTCCTACTTGAAGAGCCCGGTACGCACTCGCTCCTACTGCATGTTTCATGAGCTTCCTGCATTAACGCTGTATCATTTCGTAGATAAAATATTTATCGAGCCTCAGAGTTCTCTTCTAAATCTGTGCGGGGAGGAATTCGAGTTTTGCCTCGCGCTGTGGTTGTTCCTCGCTGCCGGAGACGGGGGAAGATGAACCGGCTTCTACGGAGTACATGACAAACTTGCTATGGTCGGGGTATGAGCTAGTCGGGCATATTGAAGACCCCCTTTACGTCCCCTTTTTTTTTTTCTTTTTTTTTTTTTAAAACGCTAAATGGTGTCTGTTGTAAAGTTGGTTCCACATTGGAATTTTCCAAAGTTCTAAATCTTCTTCAGATGCCTTCAGCCTATCCCAGGCTTTCCGCATATGTCTCCTAATCATTTGCAGAGCGCCAGGCAGGCCTTCAAATCTCTTCCCAGGCATCCCTTTTGATGAACTCAACTGCCGAAGGAGAAGGCATTGTGGGCAGGGGCAGGTAATATATTGGCCCTTTTTAACCCCTTCGCATCCCGCCCATAGTCATATGACGCCCACAAGGTGGATCTCCCATCCTGGGTGGGCGTCATATGACGTCCTCCTATTCCCGGCCGCCTGGGGGGCGCGTGCGGCGTCGCTCGGGACCCAGTGCGAGTGCCCGGCGGCCGCGATGTCCGCCGGGCACCCGCGATTGCCCGTTAAAACAACGGGACCGTTGAGCTGTGTGTGTAATGATGGGGTGTAAACACACAGCTCCACGTCCTGTCAACGGAGAGGAGACCGATCATGTGATCCCAGTACGGAGGAACACATGATCGGTCTCCTCCTCTTGAGTCCCCTCCCCCCACAGTTAGAATCACACATATAGGGAACACATTAACCCCTGCAGCGCCCCCTAGTGTTAACCCCTTCCCTGCCAGTCACATTTATACAGTAATCAATGCAATTTTATAGCAACGATCGCTGTGTAAATGTGAATGGTCCCAAAAATGTGTCAAAAGTGTCCGAAGTGTCCGCCGCAATGTCGCAGTCACGAAAAAAAAAATCGCAGATCGCCGCCATTACTAGTAAAAAAAAAAAAAAATGCAATAAATCTATCCCCTATTTTGTAGACGCTATAACTTTTGCGCAAACCGATCAATATACGCTTATTGCGTTTTTTTTTTTTTTTAACAAAAATATGTAGAAGAATACGTATCGGCCTAAACTGAGTAAAAAAAAATCGTTTTTTTTTTTTTTTTAAATGGGATATTTATTATAGCAAAAAGTAAAAAATATTGTGTTTTTTTTTTTTCAAAATTGTCGCTCTTCTTTTGTTTATAGCGCAAAAAATAAAAACCGCAGGGGCGATCAAATACCACCAAAAGAAAGCTCTATTTGTGGGAAAAAAAGAACGTCAATTTTGTTTGGGTGTAACGTCGCACGACCGCGCAATTGTCAGTTAAAACGACGCAGTGCCGAATCGCAAAAAGTGCTCTGGTAAGGAAGGGTGTAAAATGGCCGGTGCTGAAGCGGTTAAAAAGATGGCGGAGCAAAAAAAAAAAAAAAAAAGAATCTTCAAAAATTGCTTTTCAACCCCTCTCTGGCAATAACCACGTCGCCCCGTTTTATGGGGCGTCTGCGGAGACTCGGGGTTCTGAGACGTTGGCCTCCAGTACTTTTTGGTTTTTGGAGTCAGAAGCTTCAGAAAAGGAACTTTTTAGGAAAAGTCGATTTTTATCACTGTCCAAATATTGATCACGTCCAAAAAAAATCTATTTATCGGTTGTTAACTTTGAACCCCAAAATCAAACCTCTAACCATATCTTACGTTTTTTTTAAACCTTTTTTTTTTTTTTATAATTTTGGGTGGCTTGGTGAGGGGTTAGACCAGCCATTCTCAACCAGGTTTCCTATGGTTTCTCCAGAGGTTCCTAGAGCTGTGACTAATTGACCTCCAATTGGATGGTGCGTGGCTAGTTTTTGGGTGAATGCCACTTGGCAGGGCCAGCTACAGGACACCAATGATTTTTTTTTGGCTGCCTGTAAGGGTGGCATTCTGATCTCCACCCTAAAGAAACATTCTTTCCACTGGCCACCAATGTGAGGGACGTTCTTCCCATTGGCCACCAATGTGAGGGACGTTCTTCCCATTGGCCACCAATGTAAGGGACGTTCTTCCCATTGGCCACCAATGTAAGGGACGTTCTTCCCGTTGGCCACCAATGTAAGGGATGTTCTTCCCGTTGGCCACCAATGTAAGGGACGTTCTTCCCGTTGGCCACCAATGTAAGGGACGTTCTTCCCGTTGGCCACCAATGTAAGGGACGTTCTTCCCGTTGGCCACCAATGTAAGGGACGTTCTTCCCGTTGGCCACCAATGTAAGGGACGTTCTTCCCGTTGGCCACCAATGTAAGGGACGTTCTTCCCGTTGGCCACCAATGTAAGGGACGTTCTTCCCATTGGCCACCAATGTAAGGGACGTTCTTCCCACTGGCCACCAATGTAAGGGACGTTCTTCCCACTGGCCACCAATGTAAGGGACGTTCTTCCCACTGGCCACCAATGTAAGGGACGTTCTTCCCACTGGCCACCAATGTAAGGGACGTTCTTCCCATTGGCCACCAATGTAAGGGACGTTCTTCCCATTGGCCACCAATGTAAGGGGTGTCTTTCCCACTCACTCCAATGAATTAATTTTTTCAGGGGTTCCCTGAAACCTAAAAGAGTAAAAAGGTTGGGAAAGACTTGGTTAGCCCCTCTGTCAGGTTAAATTGCGGTCTTTGTCCCCACTGAGGAGATTCGCTCTCGGCCTCGATGTCATGTGGTTTGGACAAGTGATGAGAAATCCAATATGTTACAGTTGTCACCAGAACGGAAATCTTCCAATCGGGACACCTATTCTGGTAAACGCTAAGAGGGGATTTAACTTTTAAAGAGATTTACTCTCACTTCCTGTTGTGTCTTTGGGACAGGAAGTGAAGGGAAATCTTTATAATGCCCTCGGTGCCTGCTGGGCTGTCGGCGTGCCCTCGGTGCCTGCTGGGCTGTCGGCGTGCCCTCGGTGCCTGCTGGGCTGTCGGCGTGCCCTCGGTGCCTGCTGGGCTGTCGGCGTGCCCTCGGCGCCTGCTGGGCTGTCGGCGTGCCCTCTGCGCCTGCTGGGCTGTCGGCGTGCCCTCGGTGCCTGCTGGGCTGTCGATGTGCCTGCTGGGCAGTCTGTGTGCCCTCTGCTCCTGCTGGGCAGTCTGCGTGCCCTCTGCTCCTGCTGGGCAGTCTGCGTGCCCTCTGCGCCTGCTGGGCAGTCTGCGTGCCCTCTGCGCCTGCTGGGCAGTCTGCGTGCCCTCTGCGCCTGCTGGGCTGTCGATGTGCCTGCTGGGCAGTCTGCGTGCCCTCTGCGCCTGCTGGGCTGTCTGCGTGCCCTCTGCGCCTGCTGGGCTGTCTGCGTGCCCTCTGCGCCTGCTGGGCTGTCTGCGTGCCCTCTGCGCCTGCTGGGCAGTCTGCGTGCCCTCTGCGCCTGCTGGGCAGTCTGCGTGCCCTCTGCGCCTGCTGGGCAGTCTGCGTGCCCTCTGCGCCTGCTGGGCAGTCTGCGTGCCCTCTGCGCCTGCTGGGCAGTCTACGTGCCTGCTGGGCAGTCTGCGTGCCCTCTGCGCCTGCTGGGCAGTCTGCGTGCCTGCTGGGCAGTCTGCGTGCCCTCTGCGCCTGCTGGGCAGTCTGCGTGCCCTCTGCGCCTGCTGGGCAGTCTGCGTGCCCTCTGCGCCTGCTGGGCAGTCTGCGTGCCCTCTGCGCCTGCTGGGCTGTCTGCGTGCCCTCTGCGCCTGCTGGGCTTTCGATGTGCCCTCTGCGCCTGCTGGGCTTTCGATGTGCCCTCTGCGCCTGCTGGGCTTTCGATGTGCCTGCTGGGCAGTCTGCGTGCCCTCGGCGCCTGCTGGGCTGTCGATGTGCCTGCTGGGCAGTCTGCGTGCCCTCTGCGCCTGCTGGGCAGTCTGCGTGCCCTCGGTGAAGACCTGTATACAACTACAATTCATATAGATAAGATGGAGATGAGATCTTCCAGCAGTAAATGGAATAGTTCTGGATGCCCCCTGGCACGGTATGTAATGGGTGGCGGCGTGCCATGCTGGGTGTTGTGGTTCCTCTGTAGCTGAGTGCGGGTCGTGTTGCACAGAATGTTGGGTAATCGCTGTACTCGCACGGTTTGTACAGCCAGTTTCGGGGCAGGAATGCGGGAAAGGTGTCCCGGTACCAGGAAGGGAGGGGTGTGTGTGCCCACCTGGCCCATTTTTTTACAAGGGCGGCCCTGCAGGGATTTTCTGGAGCTCAGGAAAACCAGTCTGGTTAGTAGGTGGGTGCGGCCTGAGCCGTAGGTGGAGTACAGCCAGGGATCTGCCACCCAGCATCACCTGAGGAGTAACCCTTTCCCTGCACGGCTCTGGAGAGGGGCCCCCCCGTTCCTTTAGCCGGTAGCGGGGGGGCCCCTCTCCAGAGCTGTGCAGGGAAAGGGTTACTCCTCAGGTGATTCCCTATACCGTCCCTAAGTATCCCCTCTGTACCCCACATGGATTCATCGAATCATCTTATGTGGTGTGCTAGCTGGAGTAGTAGTGCTGTATGGGAGGAGTAGTAATGTATGGGGGAAGTAGCAGTGTAGTAGGGGAGTAATGGTGCTGTTTGGAAGGGGGAGGAGTAGTAGTAGTAGTTCTGTGTGGTAGTGTAGTATGGGGGTAGTAGTAATAGTGCTGTTTGGAAGCAGTAGAAGTAGTGTTGTATGGGAGTTGTGCTGTGTTGTGTGAGAGTTAGTAGTATTAGTAGTAGTAGTAGTAGTAGTAATGCTGTGTGGAAGGAGTAGTAGTTGTACTGTGTTGAATGGAAGTAGTAGTGTTGTGTGGATGGTGGAGGTTGCGCTGCACAGGGTCCCAGCAGTGACAGCAGACCCCGGGAAGGGCAGGGGGTGGGGGGGGTCCTTATCTGCCCCGTCCCGCCCCCACACACTCTCTTATCTGCCTCCTCCTATTTGCCTGGTGCTTGGCAGAGACGTGCTCTGCGAGTGTTTGGTCTCCCGGGCCCTCCCATCCCAACCCGCCGCACAGTGCTTGGGCCCCACTTGTTGCTGTGCTGCACCCTGATGGGCTGATTATCCCCATCACTCCCTACTACTACTACACACGGCTCACTCCCTACTACAGGCGGCTCACTCCCTACTACAGGCGGCTCACTCCCTACTACAGGCGGCTCACTCCCTACTACTACTACTACTACTACCACTACAGGCGGCTCACTCCCTACTACTACTACAGGCGGCTCACTCCCTACTACTACTACAGGCGGCTCACTCCCTACTACTACTACAGGCGGCTCACTCCCTACTACTACTACAGGCGGCTCACTCCCTACTACTACTACAGGCGGCTCACTCCCTACTACTACTACAGGCGGCTCACTCCCTACTACTACTACAGGCGGCTCACTCCCTACTACTACTACAGGCGGCTCACTCCCTACTACTACTACAGGCGGCTCACTCCCTACTAGTACTACTACAGGCGGCTCACTCCCTAGTACTACTACAGGCGGCTCACTCCCTAGTACTACTACAGGCGGCTCACTCCCTAGTACTACTACAGGCGGCTCACTCCCTAGTACTACTACAGGCGGCTCACTCCCTAGTACTACTACAGGCGGCTCACTCCCTAGTACTACTACAGGCGGCTCACTCCCTAGTACTACTACAGGCGGCTCACTCCCTAGTACTACTACAGGCGGCTCACTCCCTAGTACTACTACAGGCGGCTCACTCCCTAGTACTACTACAGGCGGCTCACTCCCTAGTACTACTACAGGCGGCTCACTCCCTAGTACTACTACAGGCGGCTCACTCCCTAGTACTACTACAGGCGGCTCACTCCCTAGTACTACTACAGGCGGCTCACTCCCTAGTACTACTACAGGCGGCTCACTCCCTAGTACTACTACAGGCGGCTCACTCCCTAGTACTACTACAGGCGGCTCACTCCCTAGTACTACTACAGGCGGCTCACTCACTACTACTACTACTACTACACGCGGCTCACTCACTACTACTACTACTACTACACACGGCTCACTCACTACTACTACTACTACACACGGCTCACTCACTACTTCTACTACTACACACGGCTCACTCACTACTACTACTACAGGCGGCTCACTCACTACTACTACTACACACGGCTCACTCACTACTACTACTACACACGGCTCACTCACTACTACTACTACACACGGCTCACTCCCTACTACTACTACTACTACTACTACTACACGCGGCTCACTCCCTACTACTACACGCGGCTCACTCCCTACTACTTCTACTACACACGGCTCACTCCCTACTACACGCAGCTCACTCCCTACTACTTCT
The DNA here is from genome assembly GCA_028564925.1 of Lithobates sylvaticus. Taxonomy (NCBI): domain Eukaryota; kingdom Metazoa; phylum Chordata; class Amphibia; order Anura; family Ranidae; genus Lithobates; species Lithobates sylvaticus. The sequence continues at coordinate 34,715,835 of CM053038.1, forward strand.
ACTACACACGGCTCACTCCATACTACACGCAGCTCACTCCCTACTACTTCTACTACACACGGCTCACTCCATACTACTACTACACACGGCTCACTCCATACTACTACACGCGGCTCACTCCCTACTACACGCGGCTCACTCCCTACTGCTTCTACTACACGCGGCTCACTACGTACTACTACACGCGGATCACTCCATACTACTACTACACATGGCTCACTCCCTACACTGAGGTGTCGCTGATCTCTGTGGGGGGGGGGGGATCTCTGCGGTGACATTTTAGTACATGGCTTTGCTCCTCCTTCTCTCTGGTTGTGCATTGTCGGCTCTTTTTGTCCCCCCCCCCCCGGAGACCCCCCGTGTCGCCAGGCTGCTGTTTGTGGTTCACCTCGGCTCAGACTTTTCACTTTGACTCACAACCACCATTGCGACACTTTCTGGGCACGGGGGGCGGCCCGGGGGGGGGGGGGGTTCCCATGTCCTCTTTTCTTCCTGGGGGGGGGGGGATATTTCTTCATGTGATTTCAGGGTCTGACTCAGCGGTTGTATCTCACCCACAATCCCCCAGTGTCAGCGGCCTCACCCATCTCCTCTGCCCTTCCTTATAACCCCCCCCCCCGTGGTCTGTGCCCCCCCCCCCACCTCCAGAGCTGACACTCTAATCACATGCCATGTCACATGCTGGAGGGTCACAGTTCCCCTTTTTTATTTCAGAAATAAACTTGCAGCGTCTCGGGGACGAGGCCGCGTTTAGGGAGGGGAGGGGGGGGCTTTGTCTTTGATGTGAGTGGTGGAGGCATCTCGCCCTCCTCGTGCCCCCCCCACCCCCTCCGGACTTTTTGTCTCCTGTGGGTAAACACAGCTTTCTTGTGGGACTCTGCCAGCGAGAGGGAGGTGGGGGGGGGGGCGAGCTGCCAGCATCCTGGTACTCTGTGCCAACAGGGCGTCGTGTTTGCTTAGTCTACCTGTACCCCTCACCTTGTCCTGGGGGGGGGGAAGAACCTGGTCCTGTGCACCCCCCCTCCATGGCACCCCCCATGGCACTACCTCCGGGAGGTTTTCATACCCTGCTTTGCATGTTTTGCTTTTTCTGTGACTGCAGATGTTTGGAGGTGTGAGGCACCACGTGGCCTCCATACTGGAGGATGCAAAAATCAGAACCCCCCCCCCCCCCCCCCCGGGGCAAAATCCAGAACCCCCCCCCAAAAAAAAATACCCCCCCCCCCGCGGGGCAAAATCCACATTGCACACATGTGGAGGGGAGAGGAACTCAGAGGGAGGCCGCTATACCCCGGGGGCTGCATGGCGAGGACCAGCGCCCTTCATCCACAAATGGGGGTCTCATGGGGGTCATGAGCTCCGGCCTCCCCTTCAGTCCTCCTCACTACGCCAATTGTGAATCCTCCCTCCAGCCTCCTCTTCACTCCTACGCAGGTGTATTGACTCCTCTTGAGAGGAGTACTGAGGTAGGGGGGGTGGGGATTGATGATTTTCAAGAAGCTATGTACAGTACCCTGCCAGCCCCTCCCACCAGCCACGATCTGCCTGCATTGCATAGAGAAGCACAGAGACCCAGTGATGACATCACCGGGTATAAAATAACCTATATAATGAAAATGGAAAGTCTGAAGAGTTTTGGGGGAATCTCTTCTGTTACTCGGCAGAGTCTTGGGTTACCACTTGTATTCTGCCGTTTTGGGCCACCTCTTCCTCTATTAGTCGGCAGAGTTTTGGGTCACCTCTTTTACTATTAGTCGAGTTTTGGGTCACCTCTTCTTCTATTAGTCGAGTTTTGAGGGACCTCTTCTACTACTAGTCGGCAGAGTTTTGGGTCACCTCTTTTACTAGTCGGCAGAGTTTTGGGCCTCCTCTTTTACTAGTCGGCAGAGTTTTGGGTCACCTCTTTTACTAGTCGGCAGAGTTTTGGGTCTCCTCTTCTTCTACTAGTCGGCAGAGTTTTGGGTCACCTCTTTTACTATTAGTCGAGTTTTGGGTCACCTCTTTTACTAGTAGTCAGAGTTTTGGGTCACCTCTTTTACTAGTAGGCAGAGTTTTGGGTCACCTCTTTTACTAGTAGGCAGAGTTTTGGGCCACCTCTTTTACTAGTCGGCAGAGTTTTGGGCCACCTCTTTTACTAGTAGGCAGAGTTTTGGGCCACCTCTTTTACTAGTCGGCAGAGTTTTGGGCCACCTCTTTTACTAGTCGGCAGAGTTTTGGGTCACCTCCTTCTTTTACTAGTCGGCAGAGTTTTGGGTCACCTCTTCTTTTACTAGTCGGCAGAGTTTTGGGCCACCTCTTTTACTAGTCGGCAGAGTTTTGGGCCACCTCTTTTACTAGTCGGCAGAGTTTTAGGTCACCTCTTTTACTAGTCGGCAGAGTTTTGGGTCACCTCTTTTACTAGTAGGCAGAGTTTTGGGCCACCTCTTTTACTAGTCGGCAGAGTTTTGGGCCACCTCTTTTACTAGTCGGCAGAGTTTTGGGCCACCTCTTTTACTAGTCGGCAGAGTTTTGGGTCACCTCTTTTACTAGTCGGCAGAGTTTTGGGTCACCTCCTTCTTTTACTAGTCGGCAGAGTTTTGGGTCACCTCTTCTTTTACTAGTCGGCAGAGTTTTGGGTCACCTCTTCTTTTACTAGTCGGCAGAGTTTTGGGCCACCTCTTTTACTAGTCGGCAGAGTTTTGGGCCACCTCTTTTACTAGTCGGCAGAGTTTTGGGTCACCTCTTTTACTAGTCGGCAGAGTTTTGGGCCACCTCTTTTACTAGTCGGCAGAGTTTTGGGTCACCTCTTTTACTAGTCGGCAGAGTTTTGGGTCACCTCTTCTTTTACTAGTCGGCAGAGTTTTGGGTCACCTCTTCTTTTACTAGTCGGCAGAGTTTTGGGTCACCTCTTCTTTTACTAGTCGGCAGAGTTTTGGGTCACCTCTTCTTTTACTAGTCGGCAGAGTTTTGGGTCACCTCTTTTACTAGTCGGCAGAGTTTTGGGTCACCTCTTCTTTTACTAGTCGGCAGAGTTTTGGGTCACCTCTTTTACTATTAGTCGGCAGAGTTTTGGGTCACCTCTTTTACTATTAGTCGGCAGAGTTTTGGGCCACCTCTTTTACTATTAGTCGGCAGAGTTTTGGGCCACCTCTTCTTTTACTAGTCGGCAGAGTTTTGGGGCACCTCTTCTTTTACTAGTCGGCAGAGTTTTGGGTCACCCCTTCTTTTACTAGTCGGCAGAGTTTTGGGTCACCCCTTCTTTTACTAGTCGGCAGAGTTTTGGGTCACCCCTTCTTTTACTAGTCGGCAGAGTTTTGGGTCACCTCTTCTTTTACTAGTCGGCAGAGTTTTGGGTCACCTCTTTTACTAGTCGGCAGAGTTTTGGGTCACCTCTTCTTCTATTAGTCGAGTTTTGAGGGATCTCTTCTCCTAGTCGGCAGAGTTTTGGGTCACCTCTTCTTCTTCTATTAGTCGGCAGAGTTTTGGGTCACCTCTTCTTCTACTAGTCGGCAGAGTTTTGGGTCATCTCCCTCTTTTACTAGTCGGCAGAGTTTTGGGTCACCTCTTCTTCTACTAGTCGGCAGAGTTTTGGGTCACCTCTTCTTCTACTAGTCGGCAGAGTTTTGGGTCACCTCTTCTTTTACTAGTCGGCAGAGTTTTGGGTCACCTCTTCTTCTACTAGTCGGCAGAGTTTTGGGTCACCTCTTCTTCTACTAGTCGGCAGAGTTTTGGGTCACCTCCTTCTTTTACTAGTCGGCAGAGTTTTGGGTCACCTCCTTCTTTTACTAGTCGGCAGAGTTTTGGGTCACCTCCTTCTTTTACTAGTCGGCAGAGTTTTGGGTCACCTCCTTCTTTTACTAGTCGGCAGAGTTTTGGGTCACCCCTTCTTTTACTAGTCGGCAGAGTTTTGGGTCACCCCTTCTTTTACTAGTCGGCAGATTTTTGGGTCACCTCCTTCTTTTACTAGTCGGCAGAGTTTTGGGTCACCTCTTTTACTATTAGTCGGCAGAGTTTTGGGTCACCTCTTTTACTATTAGTCGGCAGAGTTTTGGGCCACCTCTTCTTTTACTAGTCGGCAGAGTTTTGGGTCACCTCTTCTTTTACTAGTCGGCAGAGTTTTGGGTCACCTCTTCTTTTACTAGTCGGCAGAGTTTTGGGTCACCTCTTCTTTTACTAGTCGGCAGAGTTTTGGGTCACCTCTTCTTTTACTAGTCGGCAGAGTTTTGGGTCACCTCTTCTTTTACTAGTCGGCAGAGTTTTGGGTCACCTCTTTTACTAGTCGGCAGAGTTTTGGGTCACCTTCTTTTACTAGTCGGCAGAGTTTTGGGTCACCTTCTTTTACTAGTCGGCAGAGTTTTGGGTCACCTTCTTTTACTAGTCGGCAGAGTTTTGGGTCACCTCTTCTTTTACTAGTCGGCAGAGTTTTGGGTCACCTCTTCTTTTACTAGTCGGCAGAGTTTTGGGTCACCTCTTCTTCTTTTACTAGTCGGCAGAGTTTTGGGTCACCTCTTTTACTAGTCGGCACAGTTTTGGGTCTGATTATTCTCCAGCATAGGTAACATAACTAGTTTTAAGGTTTAGCTGCCATCACCCACCCTTCTCCTTAGAATGAGGGGGCGACAGGTGACCCTCCTCAGGGTGTCACATGAGCAGCAGGTGGCTGTATCAGGTTGCGTGCCTTGCTCAGGGGGTTGTTACGAGCCCCTGGAAGGGAGCGGCAGGACAGTCTGACCAAAGTCCTTTCAACTGCGACCATAAAACGCTGCGTCCCCGCCCAGTTCAGCTCCTTTGTGCGGTGGGTGAGGGGGGGGGAGGGGGGCTCACCTAGGCACAGAGAACGCTTTTCCTCCACGCGGCTGCTGGCTGCACGCCCCATAGTGGCAGATCTGATTCCTTTTTTTTCACTGCCTGAATCCCCCCCCCCCCCCGATGTGTGTCTGACTGACACGGTGCACCCAATATTCTCCTTCCTACCCCCCCTCCCCCCCATCTGGACTTTGGCTGCTGGAATCTGGGATGCCACTAATCTGGTGCCTCAGATCTTTTTTTAATCGCATGATTTCGGAATATTAAAAATGTAAATATACAGGAAGGGCATTCAAATAAAAAAAAAAGCCCCTCCGGAACCCCCCCACCCCCCCACTTGTTCTATAAAGAGGTCTTTAATGCTGCAAAGAGACCAGCAGACCTGACATCAGCACAGGAGGATTCTGGGTAAAAGTCAGCCCCATATGACGTCACAGAATCTTCAGAGGAACCCGGTGAAGGAACGTTGACGCGTTATTTTTGTCTAAGTATTTCCATGTGGACCACACAACAATACGGTCTGCCCTACGAGAGGGAAACGCTCCAAAAGAAGTCCCCGAACCGCACCATCTTCATGGTTTGGTGAGAGCTACCACATGCGTGGGGGGGGGTGACATTAACAATTCATGTCAATAGTTGTCGATTCACCATTAATAATTAATGGCACCGCCATACGTCTGCTAAATGGCAACGCGTTTCTCTGTGACGTCACGCGCGTCTAGCCATAGACGTGTTGTTCGTCGGAATGATTCGGACAAACGAAGCTGTGCGGACGGGTTTCTAAGTAGTTTTTTCGTGTCAGAAAGGCGAGGCGCCCCACCAGAATTTAGTAGACCCCCTACATTGGTGATCAGTGAGAAGAATGTTCCCTACATTGGTGATCAGTGGGAAGAATGTTCCTTACATTGGTGATCAGTGAGAAGAATGTTCCTTACATTGGTGATCAGTGGAAGAATGTTCCTTACATTGGTGATCAGTGAGAAGAATGTTCCTTACATTGGTGATCAGTGGGAAGAATGTTCCTTACATTGGTGATCAGTGAGAAGAATGTTCCTTACATTGGTGATCAGTGAGAAGAATGTCCCTTACATTGGTGATCAGTGGAAGAATGTTCCTTACATTGGTGATCAGTGAGAAGAATGTTCCTTACATTGGTGATCAGTGGGAAGAATGTTCCTTACATTGGTGATCAGTGAGGAAGAATGTTCCTTACATTGGTGATCAGTGGGAAGAATGTTCCTTACATTGGTGGTCAGTGGGAAGAATGTTCCTTACATTGGTGATCAGTGAGAAGAATGTTCCTTACATTGGTGATCAGTGAGAAGAATGTTCCTTACATTGGTGATCAGTGAGAAGAATGTTCCTTACAATGGTGATCAGTGGGAAGAATGTTCCTTACATTGGTGATCAGTGAGAAGAATGTTCCTTACATTGGTGATCAGTGAGAAGAATGTTCCTTACATTGGTGGTCAGTGGGAAGAATGTTCCTTACATTGGTGATCAGTGAGAAGAATGTTCCTTACATGGTGATCAGTGAGAAGAATGTTCCTTAGATTGGTGTTCAGTGGGAAGAATGTTTCCTTACATTGGTGATCAGTGGGAAGAATGTCCCTTACATTGGTGATCAGTGAGAAGAATGTCCCTTACATTGGTGATCAGTGAGAAGAATGTTCCTTACATTGGTGATCAGTGGGAAGAATGTTCCTTACATTGGTGGTCAGTGGGAAGAATGTTCCTTACATTGGTGGTCAGTGGGAAGAATGTTCCTTACATTGGTGATCAGTGAGAAGAATGTTCCTTACATTGGTGATCAGTGGGAAGAATGTTCCTTACATTGGGTATCAGTGGGAAGAATGTTCCTTACATTGGTGATCAGTGAGAAGAATGTTCCTTACATTGGTGATCAGTGAGAAGAATGTTCCTTACATTGGTGATCAGTGAGAAGAATGTCCCTTACATTGGTGATCAGTGAGAAGAATGTTCCTTACATTGGTGATCAGTGAGGAGAATGTTCCTTACATTGGTCAGTGAGAAGAATGTTCCTTACATTGGTGATCAGTGAGAAGAATGTCCCCTTAGGTTGGTCTAAGTATTTCCATGTGGACCACACAACAATACGGTCTGCCCTACGAGAGGGAAACGCTCCAAAAGAAGTCCCCGAACCGCACCATCTTCATGGTTTGGTGAGAGCTACCACATGCGTGGGGGGGGGTGACATTAACAATTCATGTCAATAGTTGTCGATTCACCATTAATAATTAATGGCACCGCCATACGTCTGCTAAATGGCAACGCGTTTCTCTGTGACGTCGCGCGCGTCTAGCCATAGACGTGTTGTTCGTCGGAATGATTCGGACAAACGAAGCTGTGCGGACGGGTTTCTAAGTAGTTTTCGTGTCAGAAAGGCGAGGCGCCCCACCAGAATTTAGTAGACCCCCTACATTGGTGATCAGTGGGAAGAATGTTCCCTACATTGGTGATCAGTGGGAAGAATGATCCTTACATTGGTGATCAGTGGGAAGAATGTTCCTTACATTGGTGATCAGTGGGAAGAATGTTCCTTACATTGGTGATCAGTGAGAAGAATGTTCCTTACATTGGTGATCAGTGAGAAGAATGTTCCTTACATTGATCAGTGAGAAGAATGTTTCCTTACATTGGTGATCAGTGAGAAGAATGTTCCTTACATTGGTGATCAGTGAGAAGAATGTTCCTTACATTGGTGATCAGTGGGAAGAATGTTCCTTACATTGGTGATCAGTGGGAAGAATGTTCCTTACATTGGTGATCAGTGGGAAGAATGTTCCTTACATTGGTGATCAGTGGGAAGAATGTTCCTTACATTGGTGATCAGTGGGAAGAATGTTCCTTACATTGGTGATCAGTGGGAAGAATGTTCCTTACATGGTGATCAGTGAGAAGAATGTTCCTTACATTGGTGATCAGTGAGAAGAATGTTCCTTACATTGGTGATCAGTGGGAAGAATGTTCCTTACATTGGTGATCAGTGGGAAGAATGTTCCTTACATTGGTGATCAGTGAGAAGAATGTTCCTTACATTGGTGGTCAGTGAGAAGAATGTTTCTTACATTGGTGATCCGTGAGAAGAATGTTCCTTACATTGGAGATCAGTGAGAAGAATGTTCCTTACATTGGCGATCAGTGGGAAGAATGTTCCTTACATTGGTGATCAGTGGGAAGAATGTTCCTTACATTGGTGATCAGTGGGAAGAATGTTCCTTACATTGTGATCAGTGAGAAGAATGTTCCTTACATTGGTGATCAGTGAGAAGAATGTTCCTTACATTGGTGGTCAGTGGAAGAATGTTCCTTACATTGGTGATCAGTGGGAAGAATGTTCCTTACATTGGTGATCAGTGGGAAGAATGTTCCTTACATTGGTGGTCAGTGAGAAGAATGTCCCTCACATTGGTGATCAGTGAGAAGAATGTCCCCTTACGTTGGTCAGGGACCCCCTAGTAACCTCTGGAGGACCCCTAAGGTTGGTTGAGAAGTCTACCTTTGTATAGTCCTCCTGAGGAACCTGTAATCGGTGCCGTCCTCTGGCCCGGTAATGGGTGCTTCTCTTCGCCGTTCGCCTCGAAGGGGTTAAATGGCGTTCCGCACCACCTGAGCCTCGTCTGGGGTGTTGCCAGGTGGCGGTCGGCCAGGACCAGTTTTAATACCCCTTTAGCCTGCCTGGCATTTTTACCAGCTTTGAATAGAAGGCGTGCCCTGAAAACCGTTGGGCCCCTGTTCTGTGACAGGCCAGGTGGGAAGTGAATCCGTCGTCGGCACCTCCCCTGGACGCGGGGCCCTTCCCCCCCTCCCCCGGCTTGTTGTGGAGATAATTGCGGGGCTCCGGCTCGGTGACATATTCTGGTATCCCGGGCCGTGTAATTGCCGGGGAGATGATAACGGTCATTAAGATTCCTGCCATGTGAATCGGTTTTCCTGGTGTCACTCTGCATCGTGGCAGGGCCCACGTGTGGTTCAGGGGGGGGTGGCCCCCCACAGGCTCTTGTGCAGCAGCCAATGTGACTAGTTATAGCTTTTAGCACCCAATGAGCAATCGATTTTTTTTTTTTTTTTTTTTTTTACCTGACACCCTCACAGACTCTGTGTCTGAGCCTCCATGGCGTATTAGATGTTGAGGAGCCGGAAAATTTAAGAATGAATGTACACATACCTGGCAGTTAGAGGAGTCGGGACACAAAGGGGGGGGGAGGGGTTGTGTTTATAATGGTGCTAAATGGGCCCTTATTACAGAAAGTAGAGACGCGTTTTTATTGGTGGTTACCTTCCATCTGAGGGCGGAGTCCTCCCGAATCGATCAATTATTGTGATTAGTTAATCGAAATTGCTAATCTTGTTTTGATTGGAAGCGCATCCTTCTTCTAGCGCTCTTATTTGAGCTAAAGGCCGCGCTGGACTGAGGTAAACGGTTACTGGTAGTCATTGGTCAGTTCCGCGGGGGGGCGGCGGAGTGATGGTGATCTCCCTTTTTTGGAGGTTTGCGCTGCTACGTTGCTGGTACCACAGAGCCGAAAGACCAGGCGTCAATGGGGAGGAAAAAGGGGTCCAGAATAATGCAACTCTTGGTGGGGAAAATACAGCCGTTACGGATCGGTCCGACGCGTTTCGTCAGAATTGCCTCTGTTGAAACGCACTAATGGAGATGGGTGGTACCAAATTTTCTTGTAATGGCAAACGCCAGGCTTGTGTGATGATGAGGTATAAAGATACCAGTTTCCGTTGGTGTGTACCAATAGCCCTGAAGGAGGGGGGGGGCAGTTCCCCTGAAACGCGTTGGATGAGCTGTAAATTTTTACACTTTCAATAGACAATTGTATTCCCCCACCCAAGAGTAGCATTATTCCTGACAACGGGCGCTCCTTCCTCCCCATTCAATGATAGTTTTTCTAGACCAGCCATTCTCACTCGGGGTTCCTCCAGAGGTTGGTCGGTGTTCCTCGAGCTGTGGCTGATTGATCTCCCATCTGTTGGCACCTCCATATTCCTGGGGCCGACACCACTTGGCAGAGCCAGCATCATTACACCACTGATCTTTAGCTGTCTGGAAGCGTGGGGGGCATTCATGCTGCCACTGGAAGCGTGGGGGCATTCATTCATGCCGCCACTGGAGGGGGGGGGGCATTCATTCATGCTGCCACTGGAGGGGGGGGGGCATTTTCATTCATGGAAGCTGCCACTGGAAGGGGGGGGGGGGGCATTCATTCATGCTGCCCCACTGGAGGGGGGGGGGCATTCATTTTCATGCTGCCACTGGAAGGGGGCATTCATTCATGCTGCCACTGGGAGCGGGGGGGGGGGCATTCATTCACTGGGAGCGATGGGGGGCATTCATGCTGCCACTGGAGGGGGGGGGGGGCATTCATTCATGCTGCCACTGGAAGGGGGGGGCATTCATTCATGCTGCCACTGGAGGGGGGGGGGGCATTCATTCATGCCACCACTGGAAGGGGGGGGGGCACATTCATATTCATGCTACCACTGGAAGTGGGGGGCATTCATGCTACCACTGGAAGTGGGGGGGCATTCATGCTGCCACTGGAAGTGGGGGGGGCATTCATGCTGCCACTGGAAGCTGGGGGGCGGCATTCTTGCCGCCACTGGAGAGGGGGGTGGCATTCTTGCCGCCACTGGAGAGGGGGGTGGCATTCTTGCCGCCACTGGGGGGGGGGGGGCATTCTCGCCGCCACTAGAAGGGGGTACATTCTCGTTGCCACTGGAAGGGGGGGTATTCTTTACACTAGCCACCAATGTAAGGGATATTTTTCCCACCAACTGGTGCTATAGGGTTCACCTGGACCTGATAGCATCTGGTATCTCGGGGGGGGGGGGGTAAAAAGGCCAAGAGAGGCTGTCTTGGTTGGTTGCCACTGAAACAGGTTGTCCCCATTGACTGAAGAAGGCCGACTCCTTCGGTAGATGGCGCTCCTCTTCCAGGCTGAATGACGGCCAGTGTCATTTAACTCACTTCCTGTTAGCCCAGGCTGTCAAGCACACACCCCCTGGGTGGGGCGGGGGGAGGGTCATTGTAAGAAGCTCACAGTGTGCAGTAAAGTCTGAGGAAGCCATTTCGGTTCCAGGGGGAGGAGTCTGTACACCTGAATTAGAATACCAGTCAGAGTCGTTATGTGAAAAATCTAAAATTTGGGTAAGAAAAAAAAAAAAAAAATTGGGGTAGAAACGCTGGTTTTCTGTGGGTGAAATCTGCGCCGTTGGTTTTTACATCCTCGCAGAGCCTCAGATGTCGGCAGCGTCACCTCCTCGGATGCGCTTTCTTTGCACTCGAGGTGTACGAGACGCCCTGCGCTGGCTGTATGGAAAATGTCTTCACTCTTCTCTTTTTTTTTGGTCCTTATCTCGAAAAACAAGTAAAAGGATGCTCCGCCCCCTCCCTCCATTCCTCTTCCCCTCCACCCCCTCTCACCCCAACTTCAAAGGGGGCGCAGTGCTTTCTCCCCCTAACACTTCTGGGAAGTTTACTCGTGGGCGGCATTTTCACCAAACAAAAGAAATTTGCCTTTTTTTTTTTTTTTCTTTGAGTTCTGATTTGTGATTTTTGTTTTTTTTGTACGAACGGGTGGAAATTTTTTTTTTGGGGGGTTTCAATGTGTCGTTTGTTTTGTTGGCAGTGATCGGCCGGGACGATCTGACTTGCGAAGGCTCGAGACTGGGACTGGAGGACAAGGCTCACCCCGCAGGTTAGTGGAACCAATGGGAGGGTTTGATAAAAAGGGACGTTTCTGTTCGGTGTTGAGACGGGTGGGACCATGGATGGTGAGTTTGGGGACCTTTTTTTTACCTGTGGTGGGTCCTCATCACTTCTTGCCAGAGTTTCCTCATTTTGGCCGTGTAGACTTTGAGGTGGTATTTGATGTCCCGGGCCACGTATGGCCCACAGCCCCAGAACACCATTTTGTGAGAGGCGGTGGGATCTGTGCGATGTATCTGCTGTGCTGTTGGTTTCGCTTCCTTTGTAGGATGCTTCGCTATTCATTTATGGTGTCGTGTTGCCTTCCGCCTTAAGAGAAAATGGTGGTCTGAACAGTCCCAGATTTCTGGAGGTCTTGGGGGGGGGGGGACGATTATGTAACCAAAGCTTCTTATAGCTTAGCAGTTGGTGGCTTCAGATTTATGTGCAGGGGGTCTTTTAAACGAAAGTAAGGGCCACCTGGGTCTGTATGACAGGGTCTCCTAATTGGTAGACGTGGTCTCTGTGTCTGTATAACATGGTGGTGTTCTGAAAGTGATGGTCTCACAACTGTGGAAGCGGTGGTCTTCGCGTCTGTATAAAGTGGATTTTGGATTCTGTAGGTGGTGGTCTTGATATCGGGTGATCTTGCAACTCAAGAAGATGTGGTTTTGGTATTTCTACAAAGTTGTCTTGTGACGTAGCACATAGTGGTCTTAATTCCTGTTTGATGTGGTCTTGTGACTTGGGAGATGGTGGTCTCAGTTCCCGTGTGTGCAGTGGTCTTGTGATTTTGGAAGTGGTGGTTTTAGCTCCTGTATGAAGTTGTCTTGTGATTCTGGAGATGGTGGTCTCAATTCCTGTGTGTAGTGGTCTTGTGATTTTGGAAGTGGTGGTTTTAGCTTCTGTATGAAGTTGTCTTGTGATTCTGGAGATGGTGGTCTCAATTCCTGTTTGATGTGGTTTTGGGACTCGGGAGGTGGTGGTCTCAGTTCCTGTATGAGATGATCTTGTGACTTGGAAGGGGGTGGTCTCCACTCCTGTATGAAGTGGTCTTCTGACTCTGGTAGTGGTGTTCTCAATTCCTGCATGAAGTGGTCTTGTGATTCGGGTGGTGGTGGTCTCAAATCCTGCATGAATTGGCCTTGTGCTATTTAAAGTGGTAGTTTTAGTTCCTGTATAAAATGACTCTGGAGGTGGTGTCCATTCCTGTATAAAGTGGTCTTGTGACCTTGGGAGGTGGTCATCTCAGTTCCTGTATAAAGTTGACCTTGTGCTTTTGAGAAGTGGTAGTTTCAGTTCTGTATAAAGTGACTCTGGAGGTGGTCGTCCAAGTTCCTGAATGAAGTGGACTTGCCACTTGCAGAGGTGGTGTTCTTTGCTGTATGAAATGGTCTTGTAATTTTGAAGCTGGTGGTCTTGTGACTTGAGAGGTGGTGGTCTAAGTTCCTGTATGAATTGGTCTTGTGACTTGGAAGGTCTTGTGACGAGAGGTGGTGGCCTTGTCTCTCAAGAAGTGGGGGTTTTAGTTCCTGAATGAAATGACTCTGGAGGTGGTCATCTTCTGTTCCTCAGGGGAAGGTGTTTGTCCCTTTCTGTATGACGTGGTCTTATGACTTGCGAGATGGTGGTCTCTGTTCTTGTAAGAAGTGGTCTTTTGACTCGGGAGGCAGCGGTTTCAGTTCCTGTATGAAGTGGTCTTGTGATTTTGAAGGTGGTGGTCTCAGTTCCAGTCTAAAGTTGTCTTGTGACTTGGGTGGTGGTGGTCTCAGTTGCTGTATGAAATGGCTCTGGAGGTGGTGGTCTCAGTTGCTGTATGAAATGGCGCTGGAGGTGGTGGTCTCAGTTCCTGTATGAAATGGATCTGTAGGTGGTGGTCTCAGTTCCTGTATGAAATGGCTCTGGAGGTGGTGGTCTCAGTTCCTGTATGAAATGGCTCTGGAGGTGGTGGTCTCAGTTCCTGTATGAAATGGCTCTGGAGGTGGTGGTCTCAGTTCCTGTATGAAATGGCTCTGGAGGTGGTGGTCTGAGTTCCTGTATGAAATGGCTCTGGAGGTGGTGGTCTCAGTTCCGATATGAAATGGCTCTGGAGGTGGTGGTCTCAGTTCCTGTATGAAAATTATTCTGGGGGTGGTGGTCTCAGTTTCTGTATGAAATGGCTCTGGGGGTGGTGGTCTCAGTTTCTGTATGAAATGGCTCTGGAGGTGGTGGTCTCAGTTCCTGTATGAAGTAGTCTTGGACTTTGGGAGGAGGTGGTGTCCATTTTTGTATGAAGTGGTCTTGTGACTCTGGAAGGGGTGGTCTTCTGACTTGGGAATTGATAGTCTCAGTTCCTGATTGAAGTGGTCTTGTGACTCTGGAAGGGGTGGTCTTCTGACTTGGGAATTGGTAGTCTCAGTTCCTGTTTGAAGTGGTCTTGTGACTTGGGAGGTGGTGGTGGTGGTCTCATCATTCAGGTGGTCTCTGGTGTCTCTCTAAAACATGGTCCCTTTTTTTATTTTTGGTCTTGTAGCGGTCTATGATGTGGTTTAAGGGGGTTCTGAGTTTGCTCTTGGGTTCTTTATATTTTAGTGGTGTGTCGGGATCTGTATATTTGTTTTTTTAGCATCTTATGTGCGATTTATATAATATAATATAATATAATATAATATAATGTGATGGTGGTGATAATACTAGGTCCTCAGGTGGCACACAGTCCCTGCTTCTCTCTCTTGATTTAGAAACACTAGAGCATCAGATAGAAACTGAATAGTAATACGATTATTACACCTCGGTTAGTGTATCTGCTGTCAAAGAAAAACAAAAACTAACATTTCAGGAACCACGTCGCTGACTACAAGAAAGCGATCCCTCTCTGGTTACCTGCCTTCATGCGATCCGCCTCTGTCCACCTGCCTCAAATTGATCCCCCCTCTGTCCACCCGCCTCCAAGCGATCCCCCTCTGTCCACCTGCCTCCAAGCGATCCCCCCTCTGTCCACCTGCCTCCAAGCGATCCCCCTCTGTCCACCTGCCTCCAAGCGATCCCCCCTCTGTCCACCTGCCTCCAAGCGATCCCCCTCTGTCCACCTGCCTCCAAGCGATCCCCCCTCTGTCCACCTGCCTCCAAGCGATCCCCCCTCAGTCCACCTCCCTCCAAGCGATCCCCCTCTGTCCACCCGCCTCCAAGCGATCCCCCTCTGTCCACCCGCCTCCAAGCGATCCCCCCTCTGTCCACCCGCCTCCAAGCGATCCCCCCTCTGTCCACCCGCCTCCAAGCGATCCCCCCTCTGTCCACCCGCCTCCAAGCGATCCCCCCTCTGTCCGCCCGCCTCCAAGCGATCCCCCCTCTGTCCGCCTGCCTCCAAGCGATCCCCCCTCTGTCCGCCTGCCTCCAAGCGATCCCCCCTCTGTCCGCCTGCCTCCAAGCGATCCCCCCTCTGTCCGCCTGCCTCCAAGCGATCCCCCCTCTGTCCGCCTGCCTCCAAGCGATCCCCCCTCTGTCCGCCTGCCTCCAAGCGATCCCCCTCTGTCCGCCTGCCTCCAAGCGATCCCCCTCTGTCCGCCTGCCTCCAAGCGATCCCCCCTCTGTCCGCCTGCCTCCAAGCGATCCCCCCTCTGTCCGCCTGCCTCCAAGCGATCCCCCTCTGTCCGCCTGCCTCCAAGCGATCCCCCCTCTGTCCGCCTGCCTCCAAGCGATCCCCCCTCTGTCCGCCTGCCTCCAAGCGATCCCCCCTCTGTCCGCCTGCCTCCAAGCGATCCCCCTCTGTCCGCCTGCCTCCAAGCGATCCCCCCTCTGGGCGCCTGCCTCCAAGCGATCCCCCTCTGGCCAGTCCTGACCTGTACTTGCTCATAGCATACTTCAGTGGAGCCAATATAAGGGACAGGGATGGAGGAGATGCATCCTCAGGTGTGGTCATTGCCCGGCACTCTGCGATTTATTTTATTTCTATCGATAGAAGGTTCCGGCATATGAAGATCGTGTAATTTAATATTTCTTCCTGTATCTCATGCGGTGTATACGAGGATTAAGGATATAAATAAATAATATATATTTCTCCATTATATGATATGGTGGGAATGGAGGGGTGTAAAGGCGGCACATTAACCCCTCACACCCTGTAGAGCGGTTCCTGCCTGTGCCCCCCCCCCCCCGCACACGAGGAGGAAGCGTCTTATCTGCTGTGACTTTCCACTCCTCGCTCTGGTCTTCTATTACAATGTCACCTCCATGTGTCCCCTCCGGGGGGCGGCCTTTCCTGCTCCCTTCCCGGGCTTTCTATCTTATTTTATAGAGCAAATATTTGCTCCTATGACAGGTCCTCTCTACCCCCGGGGGGGGGGGTGTCCAGAGTAATAGACGTGTCAGGTACATGGGAGGCAATGGATGCCAGGCAGTGTGCCAGTCGGTAAAGGTTGTTACTAACTGCTGTGACCGGTGTAACCAGTTCATTGTCGGTGTGATCAGGACCCCCCCCCCCCCCTCCTCCAGCCAGGCTGTGATCCACAGAGCTGACGCTTCATTCATCAGTGTGGCGTGTCACGCCGTGCCTGGTACAACAGGTCCGTCCTGTCCCCCTCTCGGCTCTGTGACAAGGAGGGGCCCTCAATTCCTCAGCAGGGAGGGGCCCCTCATTGCTGGCTCGGGAGGGGCTCTGCTAATTGGAACAAGACACCTGCTGACGGCTCCTGCCAGGTAACTAGGCGGGTAAAGTCTCCCTGCCCCCCCCCCCCGGAGATACCTGATCCTCCGTCCACCCAGCTGTGTGACATCAACACCCCCTATACACCCCAACACCCGACACACTACACCACCTATACACCCCAACCCCCCCCTATACACCCAACACCTGAAACACTACACCTACTATACACCCCAACACCTGACACACTACACCTACTATACACCCCAACACCCGACACACTACACCACCTATACACCCCAACCCCCCCCCCCCCTATACACCCAACACCTGAAACACTACACCTACTATACACCCCAACACCTGACACACTACACCTACTATACACCCCAACCCCCCCTATACACCCAACACCTGACACACTACACCTACTATACACCCCAACACCTGACGCACTACACCACCTATACACCCCAACCCCCCCCCTATACACCCCAACACCTGACACACTACACCTACTATACACCCCAACACCTGACGCACTACACCACCTATACACCCCAACCCCCCCCTATACACCCAACACCTGAAACACTACACCTACTATACACCCCAACACCTGACACACTACACCTACTATACACCCCAACACCTGACGCACTACACCACCTATACACCCCAACCCCCCCCCATATACACCCAACACCTGAAACACTACACCTACTATACACCCCAACACCTGACACACTACACCTACTATACACCCCAACACCTGACACACTACACCTACTATACACCCCAACCCCCCTATACACCCCAACACCTGACACACTACACCTACTATACACCCCAACACCTGACACACTACACCTACTGTACACCCCAACACCTGACACACTACACCTACTGTACACCCCAACACCTGACACACTACACCTACTGTACACCCCAACACCTGACACACTACACCTACTGTACACCCCAACACCTGACACACTACACCTACTGTACACCCCAACACCTGACACACTACACCTACTATACACCCCAACCCCCCCTTATACACCCAACACCTGAAACACTACACCTACTATACACCCCAACACCTGACACACTACACCTACTATACACCCCAACACCTGACACACTACACCTACTATACACCCCAACACCCGACACACTACACCACCTATACACCCCAACACCTGACACACTACACCTACTATACACCCCAACACCCGACACACTACACCACCTATACACCCCAACCCCCCCCTATACACCCAACACCTGAAACACTACACCTACTATACACCCCAACACCTGACACACTACACCTACTATACACCCCAACACCCGACACACTACACCACCTATACACCCCAACCCCCCCCCCCCCTATACACCCAACACCTGAAACACTACACCTACTATACACCCCAACACCTGACACACTACACCTACTATACACCCCAACCCCCCCTATACACCCAACACCTGACACACTACACCTACTATACACCCCCTATACACCCCAACACCTGACACACTACACCTACTATACACCCCAACACCTGACGCACTACACCACCTATACACCCCAACCCCCCCCCTATACACCCAACACCTGAAACACTACACCTACTATACACCCCAACACCTGACACACTACACCTACTATACACCCCAACACCTGACGCACTACACCACCTATACACCCCAACCCCCCCCCCCCCTATACACCCCAACACCTGAAACACTACACCTACTATACACCCCAACACCTGACACACTACACCTACTATACACCCCAACACCTGACACACTACACCTACTATACACCCCAACCCCCCCTATACACCCCAACACCTGACACACTACACCTACTATACACCCCAACACCTGACACACTACACCTACTGTACACCCCAACACCTGACACACTACACCTACTGTACACCCCAACACCTGACACACTACACCTACTGTACACCCCAACACCTGACACACTACACCTACTGTACACCCCAACACCTGACACACTACACCTACTATACACCCCAACCCCCCCTTATACACCCAACACCTGAAACACTACACCTACTATACACCCCAACACCTGACACACTACACCTACTATACACCCCAACACCTGACACACTACACCTACTATACACCCCAACCCCCCCTTATACACCCAACACCTGAAACACTACACCTACTATACACCCCAACACCTGACACACTACACCTACTGTACACCCCAACACCTGACACACTACACCTACTATACACCCCAACACCTGACACACTACACCTACTATACACCCCCCCCCCCTTATACACCCAACACCTGAAACACTACACCTACTATACACCCCAACACCTGACACACTACACCTACTGTACACCCCAACACCTGACACACTACACCTACTATACACCCCAACACCTGACACACTACACCTACTATACACCCCCCCCCCCTTATACACCCAACACCTGACACACTACACCTACTATACACCCCAACACCCCCTATACCCCCCCCTATACACCCCCCCCCCAACACCTGACACACTACACCTACTATACACCCCAACACCTGACACACTACACCTACTATACACCCCAACACCTGACACACTACACCTACTATACACCCCATCCCCCCTATACACCCCAACACCTGACACACTACACCTCCTATACACCCCAACCCCCCTATATACCCCAACACCTGACACACTACACCTACTATACACCCCAACACCTGACGCACTACACCTACAATACACCCCAACCCCCCCTATACACCCAACACCTGACACACTACACCTACTATACACCCCAACACCTGACACACTACACCTACTATACACCCCAACACCTGACACACTACACCTACTATACACCCCAACCCCACTGACACACTACACCTACTATACACCCCAACACCTGACACACTACACCTACTATACACCCCAACACCTGACACACTACACCTACTATACACCCCAACCCCCTATACACCCCAACCCCTGACACACTACACCTACTATACACCCCAACCCCCCCTATACACCCAACACCTGACACACTACACCTACTATACACCCTAACCCCCCTATACACCCCAACACCTGACACACTACACCTACTATACACCCCAACACCTGACACACTACACCTACTATACACCCCAACACCTGACACACTACACCTACTATACACCCCAACACCTGACACACTACACCTACTATACACCCCAACCCCCCTATACACCCCAACACCTGACACACTACACCTACTATACACCCCAACACCCCCCCCCCCCATACACCTGACACACTACACCTACTATACACCCCAACACCTGACACACTACACCTACTATACACCCCAACACCTGACACACTACACCAACTATACACCCCAACACCTGACACACTACACCTACTATACACCCCTCAATATACCCCACCCAGGGACAGAACCATTATAATATATAATCAGGATATTATGGGTGTATTTTTCCACAACCAATATATGTGATGAGTTCTGCAGATTATTCCCCCGCTGAGTGTTGTAGAGATCTGCAGAACATCCCCCCCCCCCCCCCCCAGCACACATATCAGTGTAGTGAGGATCTCATCCGCTGCAAAGGCGGCAAAATTCTCACAACTTTATCTGCTGACAAATCTGATCTTCCGTCTCCAACTGTTCACCACCCTCCCCTCCCCCCCCCCCCACCCCACATATTATATCTTATATCTGGAGGGCGGTGATGTCACTCTGTATAATATATCTTATATCTGGGGAGCGGTGATGTCACTCTGTATAATATATCTGGAGAGCGGTGATGTCACTCTGTATAATATATCTGGAGAGCGGTGATGTCACTCTGTATAATATATCTGGAGAGCGGTGATGTCACTCTGTATAATATATCTGGGGAGCGGTGATGTCACTCTGTATAATATATCTGGGGAGCGGTGATGTCACTCTGTATAATATATCTGGGGAGCGGTGATGTCACTCTGTATAGTATATCTGGGGAGCGGTGATGTCACTCCTGTATAATATATCTGGAGAGCGGTGATGTCACTCCTGTATAATATATCTGGAGAGCGGTGATGTCACTCTGTATAATGTATCTGGGGAGCGGTGATGTCACTCTGTATAATGTATCTGGGGAGCGGTGATGTCACTCTGTATTGTATATCTGGAGAGCGGTGATGTCACTCTGTATAATGTATCTGGGGAGCGGTGATGTCACTCTGTATTGTATATCTGGAGAGCGGTGATGTCACTCTGTATAATATATCTGGGGAGTGGTGATGTCACTCTGTATAATATATCTGGAGAGCGGTGATGTCACTCTGTATAATATATCTGGAGAGCGGTGATGTCACTCTGTATAATATATCTGGGGAGCGGTGATGTCACTCTGTATAATATATCTGGGGAGCGGTGATGTCACTCTGTATAATATATCTGGAGAGCGGTGATGTCACTCTGTATAATATATCTGGGGAGCGGTGATGTCACTCTGTATAATGTATCTGGGGAGCGGTGATGTCACTCTGTATAATATATCTGGGGAGCGGTGATGTCACTCCTGTATAATATATCTGGAGAGTGGTGATGTCACTCTGTATAGTATATCTGGAGAGCGGTGATGTCACTCTGTATAATATATCTGGGGAGCGGTGATGTCACTCTGTATAATATACTAATGCTCTATAATTGGTTCCTCCAGGTGGTGATGGCGACCTCAGAAGACGAGTTGATCGGGATCCCGTTCCCAGAACACAGCAGCGATCTTCTGAGCTGCCTGAACGAGCAGCGTCACCGCGGCGTCCTGTGTGACATCACCATCAAGACGCAAGGGTTGGAGTACCGCACCCACCGCGCCGTGCTGGCCGCCTGCAGCCAATATTTCCGCAAACTCTTCACCGGGGCGCCGCCTGCCAAGTCGTCCCGCAATGTCTGCCAGCTGGACTTCCTCAAGCCCGACGCTCTGGGGGCGCTCCTGGACTTTGCGTATACCGCCACGCTCACCATCAGCAATGCGAACATGCGGGACGTGCTGCGCGCCGCGCGCCTCCTGGAGATCCCCTGCGTGGTGGAGGCCTGCGTGGAGATCCTGCGGTGTAACGGAGGCCGAGAAGAAACGGGAGGAGACGCCGAAGATCTGGAGGGCTTCTTGCGGGCGCGGCAATATCTAGAGTGTTACGGCATGCAAGAGAACGGAGAAGATGCCACGCCCCCTCCGGAGGCCGAAAGCGCTTTACTCCTTCCCATGGCGGTGCCGCAGAAACTCATCCCGCGAAGAGTTCGGAGGAAGTTCCTGCAGGTGAACCCGAGCCGAGCCCCGTATATTGTGGACGACGACTCCACGGAACGGGCGGAGAGCCCCGCCGACGCCCCATCGCCGGCAGAACTACCGCCAAGCGACGGCAGCCTCAACTACGAGCGCTTTACCCCCAACAACGGGCTGGGGAGCCAGCACATGTTCGTCCCCCCTTCTCCACCCGACGAAATCTTGTCTGACGAAGAGCCCACCGACATGACCTTCCTGGGGCCCCTGGACCCCGAGCACCCGGAACTGACGGCCTCTTCCCTGGACGGCACCGACAAGCTCGTGAGGAAACGGCGATCGCAGATGCCGCAGGAATGTCCCGTCTGCCACAAGATTATTCACGGAGCTGGAAAACTACCCCGCCACATGCGCACCCACACCGGAGAGAAACCCTTCGTGTGCCAGGTCTGCCAAGTGAGATTCACAAGGTGAGCGCCACAGAACCACTCTGTATACGTATGTCTGCTCCTACGGGGGCCAATAAGAATGCTCCTTCCTGTTCGTGTGCGAGTTATAGGTATACCGGGGGGCCGGCACACATCACAGACATGCCCCCCCCCCCCCCAGTGCACAATGATCTCAGTGGTGGCACAGGTCATTAGGACTATGGTTTGGTCCAGTCTATCTAGTCCCTCCCCTGCCTTCATTATCCCCGCCCTCCTCTACATCTCTGACAGCACAACTCCACCCAGATTATATGTGTGGATGGAGCAGGGATATCGTTTTAAAGTGTAGAAAAACTCACAAGTTTCTCTGCAGCTCGAACTGCCAAGTATCACCTGCTGATGTGTGACACAGCGGGGCAGTTACTGATTTTCAGACTCTACTGCTTACCTTTTTTTACCTCACTTTCTCCTTCTTCTCCTTCACCCTCTTTTTCCTCCCTTGCCCTTCTTTTTCTCCTTTGCCCTCCCCTTTTTTCTCCTCCCTTCTTTGCCCTCCATTATTCTCCTCCTTCTTTGCCCTCCCCTTCTTTGCCCTCCCCCTTGTTTCTCCTTCTTTGCCCTCCCCCTTGTTTCTCCTTCTTTGCCCTCCCCCTTGTTTCTCCTTCTTTGCCCTCCCCTTTTTTTTTCTCCTTCTTTGCCCTCCCCTTTTTTTTTCTCCTCCTCCTCCTCCTTTGCCCTCCCCTTTTTTTTTCTCCTTCTTTGCCCTCCCCTTTTTTTCTCCTTCTTTGCCCTCCCCCTTTTTTTTCTTTCTCCTTCTTCTTTGCCCTCCTCCTGCTTTGCCCTCCATTATTCTCCTCTTTCTTTGCCCTCCGTTATTCTCCTCCTCCTTCTTGGCCCTCCGTTATTCTCCTCCTCCTTCTTTGCCCTCCGTTATTCTCCTCCTCCTTCTTTGCCCTCCGTTATTCTCCTCCTCCTTCTTTGCCCTCCGTTATTCTCCTCCTCCTTCTTTGCCCTCCGTTATTCTCCTCCTCCTTCTTTGCCCTCCTCTCCTCCTCCTTCTTTGCTCTCCGTTATTCTCCTCCTCCTTCTTTGCCCTCCGTTATTCTCCTCCTCCTTCTTTGCCCTCCGTTATTCTCCTCCTCCTTCTTTGCTCTCCGTTATTCTCCTCCTCCGTCTTTGCCCTCCGTTATTCTCCTCCTCCTTCTTTGCCCTCCGTTATTCTCCTCCTCCTTCTTTGCCCTCCGTTATTCTCCTCCTCCTTCTTTGCCCTCCGTTATTCTCCTCCTCCTTCTTTGCCCTCCGTTATTCTCCTCCTCCTTCTTTGCCCTCCATTATTCTCCCCTTTCTTCTTTGCCCTCCATTATTCTTCTCCTTCTTTGCCCCGGGCCCTATAGGAGATCTCTACACTTTCATTATATAACATCAGCATTGTCACAACAATACAAACAATATTTATTCCTGACAATCCGATATAAGAATACCTGAAAAATCTCCTTTCATGCCGTCTCTCTCCACAACTTCCTGAATTCCCAGCATGCTTTGCAGCTTCTCCACTTTTTAAGGACTACATATCCCATGGTACCTTGCTGATTCCTGTACTGACTCCGCCTCCTGAAACTCCTCCTCCTCTCAGCACCTCTGTACCTTCAGAAGGCGGGCTCTGTGAAAGGTGTGACACGACAGTGGTTACTCACAGGGCATAGTAGTGCCTACGGGGTCCACAAAGACATCAGTGTGTGGGGTCTTCACAAAGGAAGTTTACAGACTTCAAGGCATCACTAAATGGCGGACCGCGGTCCGGCGGACCAAGTTACGGGCCTATCCTGGTCGCCACCGTCCCGCCATTTAGGAGATGGCTCCCCTCTCCCCCAAGTCTCGGCCCCTGTCATTGTAGGCTGTTCAGTTCTGAGCGGCAGGCGTGGGTGGGAGCTGCAGGAGTTAACCAGCAAGGTGATTGGTTGCTAGGACCGCCCTGTGTCCTAGCAACCAATCATCATCTTGTGAATAAGAAACGATAACTCCGGCGGCTTCCTGCCGCTCAGGACTCTTCAGCCCCCCGCTTCTTGCTCTTCCTACAGTGACAGCGGCCGAGGCTTGGGGGGGGGGGGAGAAGCCGGCTCCCACTTTCCTCTGTGTGCCCATGTAAGTAAAGGGGCAGAGGATATAGCAGTGAAAAGGGGTGGGGGGGGGTCAGTGGAGTAGAGGACACAGTTGTGATGGCAGTGAAGAGGGGGGGGGGGTAGACCAGAGAACACCACTGTGACGGCAGTAATTTGAAGGCGGGGCAGTGCAGTGGACCCCACACCACTGGGGGCTGAGATGTGAGGGGGAGCAGAGGACACTGATGTGGGGCTATGATGTGAAGGGGGGCAGAGGACACCCTGGGGGAGAGGGAGGGAGGGGGGCAGAGGACACCATAGGGGAGGAGGGGCTGTTATGTGAAGCAGGGGGGGGAGGACACCCTGGGGGGTGTTGATGTAAAAAGGCAGCAGATGACATCATGGGGAGGAGGGGGGCAGAGGACACTGATGTGGGGGCTGTGATGTGAAGGGGAGCAGAAGACACC
Organism: Lithobates sylvaticus; assembly: GCA_028564925.1. Taxonomy (NCBI): domain Eukaryota; kingdom Metazoa; phylum Chordata; class Amphibia; order Anura; family Ranidae; genus Lithobates; species Lithobates sylvaticus. Next base: position 34,740,279 of record CM053038.1, read on the forward strand.
CTGGAGGAGGGCGGTTATGTGAAGAGGGGGCAGTGATGTCAGAGGGAGCAGGGGACACTAATGTTGGAGCTGTGATGTGTAAAGGGGGGCAGAGAACACCCTGGGGCAGGGGGGGGGGGGTAGTAAAAACTCGGGGGGGGGGGGGGGGGGGGGGGGGGGTCATGTGAAGTGGGGGCAGAGGACACTGCTGTGGGGGCTTTAATTCATTACACCTGATTTAGACATGAAAACTGGTAAGACTCAGGAAGTAATTCATTAGGACACACCCTGCACCTGTCCTCCCCCTCCAGGAGATTGCTCCCACCCACCTCTCTGCTCACCATCCAGGAGTTGTTATGCTCATGTTTTTTGCTTCTTTTTCAGTGTTTTCCCCACCTAACGGCCGCCATGTCTTTTCTCTCTCCCCGCCAGGAATGACAAGCTGAAGATCCACATGCGTAAACACACGGGCGAACGCCCTTACTGCTGCGAACACTGCAGCGCCCGCTTCCTGCACAGCTACGACCTGAAGAATCACATGCACCTTCACACCGGAGACCGCCCCTACGAGTGCACGCTCTGCCACAAGGCCTTCGCCAAGGAGGACCACCTCCAGCGCCACATGAAAGGGCAGAACTGCCTGGAGGTGCGCACCCGCCGGCGACGCAAAGAAGACCCCCCGGCTCCGCGCATCATCCCGACCCCCGGCCTCGACCTTACCAACGGCAAGATGGATGACCTCCGCCTCTCCATGATGCGCTACTGGGGCCTCCCTCAACCGCACTCAGAGGGGGGCAGCCCTGAGGGGCCTTTGGTACTGGACCCTTCGTAGCACTTTGGTGACGGTAAACGCCCCCCCCCCCTCCACCCCCTCCGCAGATGAGGGGTTTCCCCCGAGAGGAAGATTATTAGTTTAATCCGCAGCACTTGTGCTACCCCACCACAGACATCCTCATCGTCCCCTAAAAAAAAAAAATATTTGATGTACCTTCTCTCCTCAGCCATTCCTGCGCCCCTCCCCGCCCCCCCAAACCCCATCCCCCCCCGTCACAATCCCCGAAAACGTGGATGGACTGATTGCTGCAAGTCCGACCGACCCTGGCTGGACTCTAAAAGGGACGGGGGCGGGAAAACCAAGAGACTTGACAAAAGGGGGTGGGGCAGGGTTGGGGTGGTAAGGAGAGAGAAAAAAAGAGGGGGGAGGGGGGGGGGGTCCAGTTCCGAAACCTCAGGGATCATTCAATGTGGTGTATCTTTCCAGATTGGCTTCTCTAGAGCTAGAATAAGATATTGATAATCGCTATTTTTTATTGAATGAGATATATATATAATATATACTGTCTGTATATAGAGAGAAAATGCACAGGTATATATAAAAATATATATATAATAAGGAATATATAATAAGAATTTAAATTGCATAGAGATAAGACAGAGAGCAATAATATGTTTTGTGAGCTGTTTGGGTGACGCTGCAATGGCGGAACGTGGGGGCGGGGTGGGAGGAATGGGTGGCCCCCCACTTGTTCCTTGCTTTGTGGTGGGGGAGGGGGATTGGATGGATGAAAATTAGCACCCCCCCCCCCACACTCGTTCCTTGCTTTATGGTGCTGTGCCTTCTCTGACTGTACGAGTGTCTTGTTAGCAACCCGCGATGCGCAAATCCTACCGTCATTACTCCATTATAACCGATATCGCTTTGCTGCAATAAAAAGGTTAGAAATTGAAAGAATTTGGGGGGGGGGGAGGGAGGGGTGCTCTACTCCTCCTCTTCTACCTGGACGCATCTCCATTCCGTTGGGGGCGGGGCATTGCTTTTAAAAAGCCCACTTTCCTGGGTGAAAAAGGTGTGTCATAAAGGCCTCTGCCACCTGGTGGTGCCCCACCACCTTCCTGGGCAATGAAGGTGTGTCATAAAGGCCTCTGCCACCTGGTGGCGCCCCACCACCTTCCTGGGCAATGAAGGTGTGTCATAAAGGCCTCTGCCACCTGGTGGCGCCCCACCACTTTCCTAGGCAATGAAGGTGTGTCATAAAGGCCTCTGCCACCTGGTGGTGCCCCACCTTTTTTTTTTCTGGGCAATGAAGGTGTGTAAACAAGGACTCTGCCTGCTGGTGGCAACCCACCACCTTCCTGGGCAACGAAGATGTGTCCTAAAGGCCTCTGCCACCTGATGGCGCCCCACCACCTTTATAAACGATAAATGTGTGTAATAAAGACTTCTGCCACCTGGGGGGCCCACCACCTCCCTGGGACTTAAGCGGGTGTAGTAAGGGATTCTGACGCCCGGGGGGGAGGGGCTACCATCTTCCTGGGTAATAAGTTGGTGTAGTAAAAGCATTCTGCCCCTTGGTGGTGCCCAAACTACCTTTCTGGGCGATTTAAATATGTGTAATAAAGGCTTCTGCCACCTGGGGGGGGGGGGCCCACCACCTTCCTAGGTGAGAAGTGGGTTATAGTAAAGGATTCTGCCACTTGGCGCCCAAACTACCTTTCTGGGTGATAAGGGGGTAATAAAGGCCTCTGGCACCTAGGGGCGCCCCACCACCTTCCTGGGTGATAAGTGGGTGTAGTAAATGCCTCTGCCACCTGGTGGCGTTCTACCATCTTTTAAGGGGGCGATAAACGTGTGTAGCAAAAGCCTCTGCCACCAGGGATGCCCCACCACCTTCCTGGGCGATAAGTGGGTGTAGTAAATGCCCTCGGCCACCAGGGGCGCCCCACCACCTTCCTGGGAGATGACCGCGCATAGTAAAGACTTCTACCACCTGGGGGCGCCTCAGATGTTGCACAACGTCCATTTGGGGGGGGGGGGGGTTTGCTCTGTTCCTGCATGAAGTGTGCAGGGTCAGTACGGTGCAGTAGATGGCCTGCGAGCACAGACCCGCTGTTTGGGAGGGTGTTGGGTACCGGGTGATGATTGGTTGTATTTGGTGATTTTCCTGTTTTAATTCCATTTTTGGATTATGAAGCCATTGACATCCTTAAACTGGAGCCCCCCCCCCCCCCCTTATTTGTCCTATAAATTATTTTATTCTTTCTTGTGATTGGGTAGATTGGATCGCCAGTTTTAGATGGTGAATAGAATGGAGGTTGGTAAGGGCAGGACCCTGTGTGCGTTGTGGCCGCGCCCTGTTTTGTTTTGGGTGGCATTCTGGGTAATAAACGTGAGCAGCGCGGGCTCCCGTGTAGCGTGCTGGAGCCGATTTTTTTTTTTTTTTTCTGTTTGTACTTTAAATTATTATTATTAAATGTTGTTTTTTTTATTTCGTTTTTTTTTCTGCGGAGGATCGGGGTACGGGGGGACACATTACTGCACAATGCCGAGGTCTGTCTGATGTCCAGCCGGGATGGACGAGGTGACTGGGTCACCCTTTTTATATCCACCGAAAGACCGCCCCCACGGAGCTGAGAGACCGCCCCCACGGAGCTGAGAGACCGCCCCCTACGGAACTGTTTAAGGGAAAATCCCTTCTTTTCTCTACAAACTCTTTGGGCGGTACCTCCGACGCAACTGATAAAAGCACTTTTTTGTAGGTTTTAGACGGGGAACCCCCACCCCCTTTATTATCTCAGTCTGGGCTGGTTACTAGCAAATTGGCTCTTAGGGGCCCCCCCAGTGATGAATTTTCTGCAGCTGTTGCTGTAGATTTGCTCTTCTTTTTTTTTTTTCTGAATTTTTGCTTGAGAATGCAGCACAAGAAGTGAGACTCTTGTGCCAGCAGGAGATCAGAACCTGAGGACCAGGAGATCTCACCACTGGGGTCCCTGGTTGCCACCTAAAATTGAAACACAGATGCCTTAACTGTGCCCTTAACGGCGCCATCCAGGGTGGGGGGGGTGTAATGTCCAGTTGCCCCAGGCGGGGCAGATAAACAGACTTTTCTATCCATTCCTGTGTCAGTAATGTGTCTCCCGACTCTTATAAAATAATTATTTAATTGTCATTGTTTTGGACCAAGAACCCTCTGGAAGAAGTCTCCTACTTCCAGCGAAATGCGTTTGTTTTGTACACCCCCTCCCCCATTCCCACCTCTGTACAGTTTAATAAGGACCGGAGGGGGTTAATATGACAAAGTTGTAGCACTCCGGAAAAGTTCCTAACAGCCCCCTCCTTTCCGATATTCCTTGTGTCGCACTCTGCGGGGTCGCAGCGGCTCCGAGGGGGAGGGGGGGGGCGATTTTCCTGCTTCTGTAGGGTTTGCACTCTTTCACACCGTGTACGGGTGGCACTACGAGGGCCGGACTCTGAGGAACGCTCATTCTTGGATGAGGAGACATAATTCAGATTGTGATAGTTTGGGGGGTGGGGTCTGTTCTTTCCAAAGGCGGCCACTAATTTTGCTCAAACTAGGCCCAATTTAAAAAAAAAAAAAAATTTAACACAAGTTCAATAAACCAACGCTAGAGGGAATAAAGAGAAGAGCCGGCTGCACTCTGATGACATCAGCAATAGCACAGCTTTGTTCTAGACAAGAACACGCAATGTCTGCCCAAACCCTCTTCACTGAGGAGGAGGTTCTTGGTGGACCTTTTGTGACCTTGTCCAGAACGGTAAAGCTTTGCTATATGGCTAAGCCCTTTCTGGACGAAACGTGTCAGTTGAGGAGGATCTGGGTGGAACTTTTGTGATCCTGTCTAGAACAATAAAGTTTTTGCTATGGCTAAGCCCTTTCTGGACGAAACGTGTTACTTGAGGAGGGTCACCTTTTGTGACCTTGTCCAGAACAGTAAAGCTTTGCTATGACTAAGCCCTTTCTGGACGAAACGTGTCAGTGGAGGAGGATCTGGGTGAGCCTTTTGTGATCTTGTCCAGAACAGTAAAGCTTTGCTATATGACTAAGCCTTTTCTGGACGAAACGTGTCAGTGGAGGAGGAGGATCTGGGTGAGCCTTTTGTGATCTTGTCCAGAACAGTAAAGCTTTACTATGACTAAGCCCTCTCTCGATGAAACGTTTCAGTTGAGGAGGATCTGGGTGAACCTTTTGTGATCTTGTCCAGAACAGTAAAGCTTTGCTATGACTAAGCTCTCTCTGGACGAAACGCATCAGTTGAGGAGGTTCTAGGCAGACATTTTATGATCTTGTCTGGAATAATAAAGCTTTGCCAAAACTAAGCCATATCTGGATGAAATGCATTAGCTGACCTGATGAAAGCGTGTTAGTTGAGGGTCTGGGTGGACCTTTTGTGACCTTGTCCAGAACAGTAAAGCTTTGCTATATGACTAAGCCTTTTCTGGACGAAACGTGTCAGTGGAGGAGGATCTGGGTGAGCCTTTTGTGATCTTGTCCAGAACAGTAAAGCTTTAATATGACTAAGCCCTCTCTCGATGAAACGTTTCAGTGGAGGAGGATCTGGGTGAGCCTTTTGTGACCTTGTCCAGAACAGTAAAGCTTTACTATGACAAAGCTCTCTCTGGACGAAACGCATCAGTTGAGGAGGTTCTAGGCAGACATGTCATGATCTTGTCTGGAATAATAAAGCTTTGCCAAAACTAAGCCATATCTGGATGAAATGCATTAGCTGAGGAGGTTCTTGGTGGACCTTTTTGTGATCTTGTTCAGGACCATGAAGCTTTGCTAAGACTAAGCCCATTCTGGGCTGAAATGCACCAGTGAAGGTCTGTGTGGTCTTTTTGTGAACTTGCCTGCAACAATAAAGTTTTGTTTTTGATGATGTCATCAGAGCATGTCCGGCTCTTCTGCTTGTTCTCTGTAGAACGCGGAGCGCAATAGGCAGCTGCCTGAGCTGAACTAAAAATCTGCAGATGGTGGTCACGTTCATGACGGGAAAGGGGGCGGTTCCCACCTCTTCCACTGTGATGGAGTTGGGATTTGCCCGTCTGGGTGTTTTCTTTGCAACAAGTGAAACTTTATTAAATGAACAATGATTCACCCAGAGGGTCGCCATGAGACTGTGATTGGGCAATGGCCTCTGGCCACCATCAGTTACTCAACAGCATGTGCATGACGGCGAGCGGGGGAAAAAAAGTAATCTCCTTCCCTGACAGACTTGACTCTTCGACGCATTTCATCCACAGAATGGGCTTTGTCATAGAGAAGCATCCATATAAAACGTACACTGGGCACGACGTGCTGACCCCAAAATTCTCTGATGTACTGCGACTCATCCAAGAATGTTGAGCGTGGGAAGAATTTGCCCTGCCGTTCTAGGCGGAGTATACGGTGTGACGGAGGGCGGTGCAGTATATAGCATACAGCTGATAATATCACACTATATAATTCTATATGATATATTCTCACACCAGGCTTTTCTACTTCTGTTTTTTCTTTATTTTTAACCACCCCGCCACTCATTTGATCGCTGGGTATCGAGTGGCGCAGGATGCTGTGGCGGGAGGGAGGGGGGCCTGGACCCCTGCGTTTGTGGTCCTCCAAGCCCTCGCTGTGTAGAGGCCAGACCATCATGTTTGGGGTCCTTTATGCTACATTGTGTAGAGGTTGGGCTCCCTGATGTTCATGGGGCCCTCCAAGCTGTATTGTGTAGAGGTTGGACCCTACCATTGGGGGTTCTTGACTCTGCATCGTGTAGAGGCCAGATCATCACATCTGGGGTCCTTCAAGCTGCATTGTGTAGAGGCTGGACCCCCACATGTTTGGGACCCTCCCAACTGCATTGTATAGGCCGGACCCTGCGTTTGGGGTCCTCAAAGCTGCACTGTGTAGAAGCTGGACCTCAACGTTTTTGGTCCTCTGAGCTACTTTATGTAGAGGCTGAACCCCCTGTTGGAGGTCCTCCAGACTACACTGTGTAGAGTCTTGACTATCAAGTCTGGCGGTCCTTCAAGGCTGCATTGTGTTTGAGGTTGGGCCCTGCCATTGGGGGTTCTTCACTCTGCATCGCGTAGAGCTCAGACCATCACGTCCTGGGGTTCTTCAAGCTGCATTGTGTAGAGGCTGGACCATTACATCTGGGATCCATCAAGCTGCATTGTGTAGAGGCTTGACCCTCACATGTTCGAGGCCCTCCAAGTTGCATTGTGTAGAGGCGGGACCCTACCATTGGGGGTTTCTCACTCTGCATCGTGTAAAGGCAGAACCATCATGTCTGGGGTCCTCCAAGCTGCATTGTGTAGAGGCTGGACCCCCACATGTTAGGGGCCCTCCAAGCTGCACTGTGTAGAGGTTGAACCATTACATCTGGGATCCATCTAGCTGCATTGTGTAGAGGCCGGACCCTACCATTGGGGGTTCTTCACTCTGCATCGTGTAGAGGCCAGACCATCATGTCTGGGGTCCTCCAAGCTGCATTGTGTAGAGGCTGGACCCCCACATGTTAGGGGCCCTCCAAGCTGCACTGTATAGAGGTTGAACCATTACATCTGGGATCCATCTAGCTGCATTGTGTAGAGGCCGGACCCTACCATTGGGGGTTTTTCACTCTGCATTGTGTAGAGGCCAGATCATCATGTTTGGGGTCCTCCAATCTGCATTGTGTAGAGGCCAGATCATCATGTTTGGGGTCCTCCAAGCTGCATTGTGTAGAGGCCAGATCATCATGTTTGGGGTCCTTTATGCTACATTGTGTAAAGGTTTGGCTCCCGATGGCCCTCCAAGCTATATTGTGTAGAGGTTGGGCTCCCGATGGCCCTCCAAGCTATATTGTGTAGAGGTTGGACCCTACCATTGGGGGTTCTTGACTCTGCATCATGTAGAGGCCAGTTCATCACATCTGGGGTTCTTCAAGCTGCATTGTGTAGAGGCCGGACCCTGCATTCTGGGGTCCTCCAAGCTGCATTGTGTACATACGTGTGTTTGTTGGCGATCTCTGTATATAGACGTTTGTCTGCTGGTTTTAGGGTCTGAATTTATAAAACTGCAAATTCCAAAGCCATAAGCGGGATGATGTGTAAAAGGATGAAATTCGGACCGCCTCCCCCTCCTCCCCCCACCTGCCCTCCGGACTCAAGCGGCCGCCAGGCGGTGGACGCTCGGCAGCACTCTACGTCAAACGTAGATCGAGTACGACACGCCCGAGCCCCGGCCATAGCTGTGTTTGCGTCTGTGTATCGGATATAACCATATAAAAAGGGGCCTATTTATAAGGGTACGTTTTCCTGACACCCCTTCCTGTCCTCCCTAAAGTCCCTTTTTAAAAGGTTCTGGTAGGCAGGAAGGATTGGCGGTCATGTGACCACTGCGATTGGTTGTCACAGAGGCCACATGATCGGGAGCAGATCTTGCCGGCTACCGATTGTTAGCAGGGACCAAGAGCTATCTTATAAGGAAGCTGCAGCATCAAAACTTTATTGTTCCAAACACTCCATATAGCTCCTCCCGATGCATTTTGCCTTCTGCTGGGGCTTAATTTTCAGAGCCATAGGATTAGCTGTATGATTAAGCCCCCAAAAGGGGACGAAACACGTTGGACGGAGCCATATGGAGTAGTGCTGGAAACATTAACAATTTGTTTTTGCACCTTGTGGATGGGCAATGGGGATTCATATTCTGGTATGTGGAAGTGATGATCCCGGTGCGGATCTAGGTGAGCGGTAAAGGAGATACGGTGACTATTTTGGCCTTTTTTATTTTTGCAAATATTTATCAAATTATTCCCCACCCTAAATCTAAGGCATAGACTTCAGAAACAAAAGGCCAGCCCCCTATAAATAGGCCCCATTCCTACAAAAGCTATTTGCACTCTAGTCTAATTCATGGGGCCCCTCCATGCACAGGGGCCCTCATCTTGTATATACACAGGCGGAATGTTTTCTGCGCAGCGTCCTCCCTACACCCCCCAATGCACAAATCCTTTACAGCCGGCCCAGGGAACTGATGGTGCCACTGCTGCAGAACCTCTTAGAGAGGCTGGTGTGTTGCGTATGGGTGTCGGGATGATTGACGGCTGCGTGCGGTTGCCGTTTTGAACTGGTACAATCTGGAACCCCTCCCTTCCCCTGGTTTCGGACCGGCCGGCCAGTGGGGACACAGCGGACCTGGGTGCCGGTTTTAGGGCCCCTCGTCCCTCGTGTTTCTGTCCTTGCACTAAACAAAATGGCTGGTGCGACCCGAGGCCCGGGGGCAAGGGCGGGGTGCTGCGGGTGGGTGGGGGAGGGGGGTGGTGAGAGGTGTGCCTTCCCTTATTGAAAACACTTTTACTTGAAGTTCTACACTGGTGTGACAAAGAGGGAATATTAAGATTATTTAATTTTTTTGCTTATTTTTCTGTTTTTTTGCTTTTTTTTTTTTTAATGAAGGCTAATGGAGAAAATAATGAAAATATAATAAAACACTTTAGGAAAATCTTCTTCTCTTTGTCTCTTTTCTTTAATCTGTATGGTGCTGGAAAAAGGGGGGGATTTACACCATGCACCCAGAGACAGGCCCTCCATGGGAGGATCGTGATAGCGGTAGACTATTTACACCATGCATCCAGAGACAGGCCCTCCATGGGAGGATCGTGATAGCGGTAGACTATTTACACCATGCACCCAGAGACAGGCCCTCCATGGGAGGATCGTGATAGTGGTAGACTATTTACACCATGCACCCAGAGACAGGCCCTCCATGGGAGGATCGTGATAGAGGCAGACTATTTGCACCATGCACCCAGAGACAGGCCCTCCATGGGAGGATCGTGATAGAGGCAGACTATTTACACCATGCACCCAGAGACAGGCCCTCCATGGGAGGATCGTGATATAGGTAGACTATTTACACCATGCACCCAGAGACAGGCCCTCCATGGGAGGAACGTGATAGGGGTAGACTATTTACACCATGCACCCAGAGACAGGCCCTCCATGGGAGGATCGTGATAGAGGTAGACTATTTACACCATGCACCCAGAGACAGGCCCTCCATGGGAGGATCGTGATAGCGGTAGACTATTTACACCATGCACCCAGAGACAGGCCCTCCATGGGAGGATCGTGATGGGGTAGACGATTTACACCATGCACCCAGAGACAGGCCCTCCATGGGAGGATCGTGATAGCGGTAGACTATTTACACCATGCACCCAGAGACAGGCCCTCCATGGGAGGATCGTGATAGAGGTAGACTATTTACACCATGCACCCAGAGACGGGCCCTCCATGGGAGGATCGTGATATAGGTAGACTATTTACACCATGCACCCAGAGACAGGCCCTCCATGGGAGGATCGTGATATAGGTAGACTATTTACACCATGCACCCAGAGACAGGCCCTCCATGGGAGGAACGTGATAGGGGTAGACTATTTACACCATGCACCCAGAGACAGGCCCTCCATGGGAGGATTGTGATAGAGGTAGACTATTTACACCATGCACCCAGAGACAGGCCCTCCATGGGAGGAACGTGATAGGGGTAGACTATTTACACCATGCACCCAGAGACAGGCCCTCCATGGGAGGATCGTGATAGAGGTAGACTATTTACACCATGCACCCAGAGACAGGCCCTCCATGGGAGGATCGTGATAGCGGAAGACTAGTTACACCATGCACCCAGAGACAGGCCCTCCATGGGAGGATCGTGATAGCGGTAGACTAGTTACACCATGCACCCAGAGACAGGCCCTCCATGGGAGGATCGTGATAGCGGTAGACTATTTACACCATGCACCCAGAGACAGGCCCTCCTTGGGAGGATCGTGATAGAGGTAGACTATTTACACCATGCACCCAGAGACAGGCCCTCCATGGGAGGATCGTGATAGAGGTAGACTATTTACACCATGCACCCAGAGACAGGCCCTCCATGGGAGGATCGTGATAGAGGTAGACTATTTACACCATGCACCCAGAGACAGGCCCTCCATGGGAGGATCGTGATAGAGGTAGACTATTTACACCATGCACCCAGAGACAGGCCCTCCATGGGAGGATCGTGATAGAGGTAGACTAGTTACACCATGCACCCAGAGACAGGCCCTCCATGGGAGGATTGTGATAGCGGTAGACTAGTTACACCATGCACCCAGAGACAGGCCCTCCATGGGAGGATCGTGATATAGGTAGACTATTTACACCATGCACCCAGAGACAGGCCCTCCATGGGTGGATCGTGATATAGGTAGACTATTTACACCATGCACCCAGAGACAGGCCCTCCATGGGAGGATCGTGATAGAGGTAGACTATTTACACCATGCACCCAGAGACAGGCCCTCCATGGGAGGATCGTGATAGAGGTAGACTAGTTACACCATGCACCCAGAGACAGGCCCTCCATGGGAGGATTGTGATAGCGGTAGACTATTTACACCATGCACCCAGAGACAGGCCCTCCATGGGAGGATCGTGATATAGGTAGACTATTTACACCATGCACCCAGAGACAGGCCCTCCATGGGTGGATCGTGATATAGGTAGACTATTTACACCATGCACCCAGAGACAGGCCCTCCTTGGGAGGATCGTGATAGCGGTAGACTAGTTACACCATGCACCCAGAGAAGGACCTCCTAGATGAGGAGTAGGGTAGCGGGGGAACAATTTACACCATGCACCCAGAGATGGGCCCTCTAGGGGAAGATCATAATAGCGGGGGGACTATATTTACACCATGCACCCAGAGTCGGATCGTGATAGGGGGGAACTATTTACGCCATGCATCCAGAGATGGGCCCTCTAGATCAGGAGCAAGATGGCGGGAGACTATTTACACCATGGGGTAAGTCATGGGGTAAGTATTTACACTATGCACACAGAGATGGGCCCACTAGGTGAGGATCACAATAGCAGGAGAAATAATTACACCATGCACCCAGAGACAGGGCCCCCTAAGTGAGGATCCTGATAGCAGGGGAACTATTTACTTCATGAACCCAGAGACAGGCACTCTGTGAGAATCGTGGTAGCAGAAGTATTTACACCGTGCGTACAGAGATGGGCCCTCTAGGTAAGGGTCATAAGAGCAGGGGAACTATTTTACACCAGGCATATGCAATTAGCGGACCTCCAGCTGTTGAAAAAAATACAAGTCCCATCATGCCTCTGCCTCTGGGTGTCATGCTTGTGGCTGTCAGTCTTGCCATGCCTCATGGGACTTGTAGTTCCGCAACAGCTGGAGGTCCACTAATTGCATATCCCTGATTTACACCATGCACCCAGAGACAGGCCCTCTAGGGGAGGATCATAAAAGCGGGGGACTATTTACACCATGCACCCAGTCGGATCATGATGGTGGGGGGACTATGTACACCATGCATCCAGAGATGGGCCCTCTAAATCAGGAGCAATATGGCGGGAGACTATTTACTCCATGAACAAAGGGATGGCCCTCTAGGTGAAGCTCATGATAGCAGGGGAACCATTTACACCATGTACCGAGACAGGCCCGCTGAGGAACATGATAGCGGGGGGACTATTTTCACCATGCACCCAGAGACAGGCCCTTCAAGAGAGGATTATGATATCGGGGGACAGCATGCACCCAGAGACGGGCCCTCTATGTGAGGATCATAATAGCGTAGGATGTATTTACACCATGCACCCAGAGACAGGCCCTGCAGGTGAGGATCGTGATAGCGGGAGCAACTATTTACAGTACACCATGCACAGAGACAGGCCCTATAGGTGAGGATCGTGATAGTGGGGGAACTGTTTACACCATGCACCCAGAGACAGGCCCTGCAGGTGAGGATCATGATAGCGGGGGACTATTTACACCATGCACCCAGAGACAGGCCCCCCAGGTGAGGTTCATGATAGCGGGGGACTATTTACACCATGCACCCAGAGACAGGCCCTCTAGGTGAGGATCATGATAGCGGTGGACTATTTACACCATGCACCCAGAGACAGGCCCCCCCCCCCCCCCAGGTGAGGATCATGATAGCGGGGAACTATTTACACCATGCACCCAGAGACAGGCCCTCCATGGGAGGATCATGATAGTGGGGAACTATTTACACCATGCACCCAGAGACAGGCCCCCCAGGTGAGGATCATGATAGCGGGGAACTATTTACACCATGCACCCAGAGACAGGCCCCCCAGGTGAGGATCATGATAGCGGGGAACTATTTACACCATGCACCCAGAGACAGGCCCTCCATGGGAGGATTGTGATAGAGGTAGACTATTTACACCATGCACCCAGAGACAGGCCCTCCATGGGAGGATCGTGATAGCGGTAGACTAGTTACACCATGCACCCAGAGACAGGCCCTCCATGGGAGGATCGTGATAGCGGTAGACTAGTTACACCATGCACCCAGAGACAGGCCCTCCATGGGAGGATCGTTATAGCGGTAGACTATTTACACCATGCACCCAGAGACAGGCCCTCCTTGGGAGGATCGTGATAGAGGTAGACTATTTACACCATGCACCCAGAGACAGGCCCTCCATGGGAGGATCGTGATAGCGGTAGACTATTTACACCATGCACCCAGAGACAGGCCCTCCATGGGAGGATCGTGATAGAGGTAGACTATTTACACCATGCACCCAGAGACAGGCCCTCCATGGGAGGATCGTGATAGCGGTAGACTATTTACACCATGCACCCAGAGACAGGCCCTCCATGGGAGGATCGTGATAGCGGTCTAGTTACACCATGCACCCAGAGACGGGCCCTCCATGGGAGGATCGTGATATAGGTAGACTATTTACACCATGCACCCAGAGACAGGCCCTCCATGGGTGGATCGTGATATAGGTAGACTATTTACACCATGCACCCAGAGACAGGCCCTCCATGGGAGGATTGTGATAGAGGTAGACTATTTACACCATGCACCCAGAGACAGGGCCCCCTAGGTGAGGATCCTGATAGCAGGGGAACTATTTACTTCATGAACCCAGAGACAGGCACTCTGTGAGAATCGTGGTAGCAGAAGTATTTACACCGTGCGTACAGAGATGGGCCCTCTAGGTAAGGGTCATAAGAGCAGGGGAACTATTTTACACCAGGCATATGCAATTAGCGGACCTCCAGCTGTTGAAAAAATACAAGTCCCATCATGCCTCTGCCTCTGGGTGTCATGCTTGTGGCTGTCAGTCTTGCCATGCCTCATGGGACTTGTAGTTCCGCAACAGCTGGAGGTCCACTAATTGCATATCCCTGATTTACACCATGCACCCAGAGACAGGCCCTCTAGAGGAGGATCATAAAAGCGGGGGACTATTTACACCATGCACCCAGTCGGATCATGATGGGGGGGGGGGGGGGGGGGGGGGGGGGGGGGACTATGTACACCATGCATCCAGAGATGGGCCCTCTAAATCAGGAGCAATATGGCGGGAGACTATTTACTCCATGAACACAGGGATGGCCCTCTAGGTGAAGCTCATGATAGCAGGGGAACCATTTACACCATGTACCGAGACAGGCCCGCTGAGGAACATGATAGCGGGGGACTATTTTCACCATGCACCCAGAGACAGGCCCTTCAAGAGAGGATTATGATATCGGGGGACAGCATGCACCCAGAGACGGGCCCTCTATGTGAGGATCATAATAGCGTAGGATGTATTTACACCATGCACCCAGAGACAGGCCCTGCAGGTGAGGATCGTGATAGCGGGAGCAACTATTTACAGTACACCATGCACAGAGACAGGCCCTATAGGTGAGGATCGTGATAGTGGGGGAACTGTTTACACCATGCACCCAGAGACAGGCCCTGCAGGTGAGGATCATGATAGCGGGGGACTATTTACACCATGCACCCAGAGATGGGCCCCCCAGGTGAGGTTCATGATAGCGGGGGACTATTTACACCATGCACCCAGAGACAGGCCCTCTAGGTGAGGATCATGATAGCGGTGGACTATTTACACCATGCACCCAGAGACAGCCCCCCCCCCCCCCCCAGGTGAGGATCATGATAGCGGGGAACTATTTACACCATGCACCCAGAGACAGGCCCTCCATGGGAGGATCATGATAGTGGGGAACTATTTACACCATGCACCCAGAGACAGGCCCCCCAGGTGAGGATCATGATAGCGGGGAACTATTTACACCATGCACCCAGAGACAGGCCCCCCAGGTGAGGATCATGATAGCGGGGGACTATTTACACCATGCACCCAGAGACAGGCCCCCTAGGTGAGGATCATGATAGTGGGGAACTATTTACACCAGGCCCCCCAGGTGAGGATCATGATAGCGGGGGACTACAGGAGGTGTTACAATCAGGAAACCCTCCCTGAGCAATGCGATACACTCATCACTAGAGGGCATGTAGGCAGGAAATGGCTGCAAAGAGGCCGCAGGAGACCAGCAGCACTGAGATTTAACAAAGAGAGGGGAAAGCAAGTATCTTATTATTGGAGTTGAGAACCTACTCCCGTGTGT
The DNA here is from genome assembly GCA_028564925.1 of Lithobates sylvaticus. Classification (NCBI taxonomy): domain Eukaryota; kingdom Metazoa; phylum Chordata; class Amphibia; order Anura; family Ranidae; genus Lithobates; species Lithobates sylvaticus. Next base: position 34,755,515 of record CM053038.1, read on the forward strand.
GCGTGGCATCTGATACCTCATATCCTGGACTCTCCATCCAGAGGAGTCCCTGATCTCCTCTGTGTGCACACAGCTGACCTTTAACCCTGGAATGGAAGTCCCAGCATGAAATATGCAATGAGAGGAATTGTTAGTGGATGGCGCCATCTGCTGGCCAAGCTGCAAAGTGCAGTCTATTATAATGACAGCAGTTGAGCTTATGGTGCCACCTAGTGGGTGAAAGTTAAAGAACAACTGTATGGAAGTTCAGCATTGCCGTCTTAACATGGAAGATATTCGGATGTCATCACAGATCCAAAAAATGGGGAAGCGCAGAAGGCTGCGAGAAGACGCCGCAAGGCCCCGCCCTCTATCCGGCCAATGTTATAAGGGGATCTCCGCTGGATCTCTGACCTATCCTGCCTAACGACAATTCCCACCCTCTCCTCTACACCATGGATATTAGATCATGAGGACCCCCAATTCCCACCTCCCCCTCTACACCATGGATATTATATCATGAGGACCCCCCAATTCCCACCTCCCTCCTCTACACCATGGATATTATATCATGAGGACCACCAATTCCCACCTCCCTCCTCTACACCATTGATATTAGACCATGAGGACCCCCAATTCCCACCCCCCTCCTCTACACCATGGATATTAGATCATGAGGACCCCCAATTCCCACCTCCCTCCTCTACACCATGGATATTAGATCATGAGGACCCCCAATTCCCACCTCCCCCTCTACACCATGGATATTATATCATGAGGACCCCCAATTCCCACCTCCCTCCTCTACACCATGGATATTAGATCATGAGGACCCCTAAATTCCCACCTCCCCCTCTACACCATGGATATTAGACCATGAGGACCCCCCAATTCCAACCTCCCTCCTCTACACCATGGATATTAGACCATGAGGACCCCCCAATTCCCACCTCCCTCCTCTACACCATGGATATTAGACCATGAGGACCCCCCAATTCCCACCCCCTCCTCTACCCCATGGATATTAGATCATGAGGACCCCCAATTCCCACCTCCCTCCTCTACACCATGGATATTAGACCATGAGGACCCCCCAATTCCCACCTCCCCCTCTACACCATGGATATTATATCATGAGGACCCCCAATTCCCACCTCCCTCCTCTACACCATGGATATTAGATCATGAGGACCCCCAATTCCCACCTCCCCCCCTCTACACCATGGATATTAGACCATGAGGACCCCCCAATTCCCACCCCCTCCTCTACACCATGGATATTAGATCATGAGGACCCCCAAATTCCCACCTCCCTCCTCTACACCATGGATATTATATCATGAGGACCCCCCAATTCCCACCTCCCCCCTCTACACCATGGATATTAGACCATGAGGACCCCCCAATTCCCACCCCCTCCTCTACACCATGGATATTAGATCATGAGGACCCCCCAATTCCCACCTCCCCCTCTACACCATGGATATTATATCACGAGGACCCCCAATTCCCACCTCCCTCCTCTACACCATGGATATTAGATCATGAGGACCCCCCCAATTCCCACCTCCCTCCTCTACACCATGGATATTAGACCATGAGGACCCCCAATTCTCACCTCCTCCCTCTACACCATGGATATTATATCACGAGGACCCCCAATTCCCACCTCCCTCCTCCCTCCTCTACACCACGGATATTATATCACGAGGACCCCCAATTCCCACCCCTCTCCTCTACACCATGGATATTAGACCATGAGGACCCCCCAATTCCCACCCTCTCCCCTCTACACCATGGATATTAGATCATGAGGACCTCCCAATTCCCACCTCCCTCCTCTACACCATGGATATTAGATCATGAGGACCCCCAATTCCCACCCCCTCCTCTACACCATGGATATTAGATCATGAGGACCCCCCAATTCCCACCTCCCTCCTCTACACCATGGATATTAGACCATGAGGACCCCCAATTCCCACCACCCTCCTCTACACCATGGATATTAGATCATGAGGACCCCCAATTCCCACCACCCTCCTCTACACCATGGATATTATATCATGAGGACCCCCCAATTCCCACCTCCCTCCTCTACACCATGGATATTAGATCATGAGGACCCCCCAATTCCCACCTCCCTCCTCTACACCATGGATATTAGATCATGAGGACCCCCCAATTCCCACCTCCCTCCTCTACACCATGGATATTAGATCATGAGGACCCCCAATTCCCACCTCCCCCCTCTACACCATGGATATTAGATCATGAGGACCCCCAATTCCCACCTCCCCCCTCTACACCATGGATATTAGATCATGAGGACCCCCCAATTCCCACCTCCCTCCTCTACACCATGGATATTAGATCATGAGGACCCCCAATTCCCACCTCCCCCTCTACACCATGGATATTAGATCATGAGGACCCCCAATTTCCACCTCCCCCTCTACACCATGGATATTAAATCATGAGGACCCCCCAATTCCCACCTCCCCCCTCTACACCATGGATATTAGATCATGAGGACCCCCAATTCCCACCTCCTCCCTTTACACCATGGATATTAGATCATGAGGACCCCCCAATTCCCACCTCCCCCCTCTACACCATGGATATTAGACCATGAGGACCCCCCAATTCCCACCCCCCCTCTACACCATGGATATTAGACCATGAGGACCCCCCCAATTCCCACCCCCCTCCTCTCCTCTACACCATGGATATTAGACCATTAGGACCCCCAATTCCCACCCCCCTCCTCTACACCATGGATATTAGATCATGAGGACCCCCAATTCCCACCTCCCTCCTCTACACCATGGATATTAGACCATGAGGACCCCCAATTCCCACCCCCCTCCTCTACACCATGGATATTAGATCATGAGGACCCCCCAATTCCCACCTCCTCCTCTACACCATGGATATTAGACCATGAGGACCCCCAATTCCCACCTCCCCCCTCTACACCATGGATATTAGACCATGAGGACCCCCCAATTCCCAACTCCCCCCTCTACACCATGGATATTAGATCATGAGGACCCCCCAATTCCCAACTCCCCTCCTCTACACCATGGATATTAGATCATGAGGACCCCCCAATTCCCACCTCCTCCTCTACACCATGGATATTAGACCATGAGGACCCCCCAATTCCCACCCCCCTCCTCTACACCATGGATATTAAATCATGAGGACCCCCCAATTCCCACCTCCCCCCTCTACACCATGGATATTAGATCACGAGGACCCCCAATTCTCATCTCCCTCCTCTACACCATGGATATTAGACCATGAGGACCCCCCAATTCCCACCCCCCTCCTCTACACCATGGATATTAGACCATGAGGACCCCCAATTCCCACCTCCCTCCTCTACACCATGGATATTAGATCATGAGGACCCCCAATTCCCACCTCCCCCCTCTACACCATGGATATTAGATCACGAGGACCCCCAATTCCCACCTCCCTCCTCTACACCATGGATATTAGATCATGAGGACCCCCAATTCCCATCTCCCTCCTCTACACCATGGATATTATATCATGAGGTCCCCCCAATTCCCACCTCCCCCTCTACACCATGGATATTAGATCATGAGGACCCCCCAATTCCCACCTCCATCCTCTACACCATGGATATTAGATCATGAGGACCCCCCATTTCCCACCTCCCCCCTCTACACCATGGATATTAGATCATGAGGACCCCCAATTCCCACCTCCCCCCTCTACACCATGGATATTAGATCATGAGGACCCCCCAATTCCCACCTCCCTCCTCTACACCATGGATATTAGATCATGAGGACCCCCCAATTCCCACCTCCCCCCTCTACACCATGGATATTATATCATGAGGACCCCCCAATTCCCACCTCCCTCCTCTACACCATGGATATTATATCATGAGGACCCCCAATTCCCACCTCCCTCCTCTACACCATGGATATTAGATCATGAGGACCCCCAATTCCCACCTCCCTCCTCTACACCATGGATATTAGACCATAAGGACCCCCAATTCCCACCTCCCTCCTCTACACCATGGATATTAGATCATGAGGACCCCCCCAATTCCCACCTCCCCCCTCTACACCATTGATATTATATCATGAGGACCCCCCAATTCCCACCTCCCCCCTCTACACCATGGATATTAGATCATGAGGACCCCCAATTCCCACCTCCCCCTCTACACCATGGATATTATATCATGAGGACCCCCAATTCCCACCTCCCCCCTCTACACCATGGATATTATATCATGAGGACCCCCCAATTCCCACCTCCATCCTCTACACCATGGATATTAGACCATGAGGACCCCCAATTCCCACCTCCCTCCTCTACACCATGGATATTAGATCATGAGGACCCCCCAATTCCCACCTCCCTCCTCTACACCATGGATATTATATCATGAGGACCCCCAATTCCCACCTCCCCCCTCTACACCATGGATATTATATCATGAGGACCCCCCAATTCCCACCTCCATCCTCTACACCATGGATATTATATCATGAGGACCCCCAATTCCCACCTCCCCCCTCTACACCATGGATATTAGATCATGAGGACCCCCCAATTCCCACCTCCCTCCTCTACACCATGGATATTATATCATGAGGACCCCCAATTCCCCCCCCCCCCTCTACACCATGGATATTAGATCATGAGGACCCCCCAATTCCCACCTCCCTCCTCTACACCATGGATATTAGATCATGAGGACCCCCAATTCCCACCTCCCTCCTCTACACCATGGATATTATATCATGTGGACCCCCAATTCCCACCTCCCTCCTCTACACCATGGATATTATATCATGAGGACCCCCAATTCCCACCTCCCCCTCTACACCATGGATATTAGATCATGAGGACCCCCCCAATTCCCACCTCCCTCCTCTACACCATGGATATTAGACCATGAGGACCCCCAATTCTCACCTCCTCCCTCTACACCATGGATATTATATCACGAGGACCCCCAATTCCCACCTCCCTCCTCCCTCCTCTACACCACGGATATTAGATCATGAGGACCCCCCAATTCCCACCACCCTCCTCTACACCATGGATATTAGATCATGAGGACCCCCAATTCTCACCCCCTCCTCTACACCATGTATATTAGATCATGAGGACCCCCCCAATTCCCACCTCCCTCTACACCATGGATATTAGATCATGAGGACCCCCCCAATTCCCACCTCCCTCCTCTACACCATGGATATTAGACCATGAGGACCCCCAATTCCCACCTCCCTCCTCTACACCATGGATATTAGACCATGAGGACCCCCAATTCCCACCTCCCTCCTCTACACCATGGATATTAGACCATGAGGACCCCCAATTCCCACCTCCCTCCTCTACACCATGGATATTAGATCATGAGGACCCCCCAATTCCCACCTCCCCCCTCTACACCATGGATTTTATATCATGAGGACCCCCCAATTCCCACCTCCCTCCTCTACACCATGGATATTATATCATGAGGACCCCCAATTCCCACCTCCCTCCTCTACACCATGGATATTAGATCATGAGGACCCCCAATTCCCACCTCCCTCCTCTACACCATGGATATTAGACCATAAGGACCCCCAATTCCCACCTCCCCCCTCTACACCATGGATATTATATCATGAGGACCCCCAATTCCCACCTCCCTCCTCTACACCATGGATATTAGATCATGAGGACCCCCCAATTCCCACCTCCCTCCTCTACACCAGGGATATTATATCATGAGGACCCCCCAATTCCCACCTCCCCCTCTACACCATGGATATTAGATCATGAGGACCCCCCAATTCCCACCTCCCCCCTCTACACCATGGATATTATATCATGAGGACCCCCAATTCCCACCTCCCCCCTCTACACCATGGATATTATATCATGAGGACCCCCCAATTCCCACCTCCATCCTCTACACCATGGATATTATATCATGAGGACCCCCCAATTCCCACCTCCCCCTCTACACCATGGATATTAGATCATGAGGACCCCCCAATTCCCACCTCCCCCTCCTCTACACCATGGATATTATATCATGAGGACCCCCCCAATTCCCACCTCCCCCCTCTACACCATGGATATTATATCATGAGGACCCCCCAATTCCCACCTCCATCCTCTACACCATGGATATTATATCATGAGGACCCCCAATTCCCACCTCCCCCCTCTACACCATGGATATTAGATCATGTGGTCCCCCCAATTCCCACCTCCCTCCTCTACACCATGGATATTATATCATGAGGACCCCCAATTCCCCCCTCCCCCCTCTACACCATGGATATTAGATCATGAGGACCCCCCAATTCCCACCTCCCTCCTCTACACCATGGATATTAGATCATGAGGACCCCCAATTCCCACCTCCCTCCTCTACACCATGGATATTATATCATGAGGACCCCCAAATTCCCACCTCCCTCCTCTACACCATGGATATTATATCATGAGGACCCCCAATTCCCACCTCCCCCTCTACACCATGGATATTAGATCATGAGGACCCCCCAATTCCCACCTCCCTCCTCTACACCATGGATATTAGACCATGAGGACCCCCAATTCTCACCTCCTCCCTCTACACCATGGATATTATATCACGAGGACCCCCAATTCCCACCTCCCTCCTCCCTCCTCTACACCACGGATATTAGATCATGAGGACCCCCAATTCCCACCACCCTCCTCTACACCATGGATATTAGATCATGAGGACCCCCAATTCTCACCCCCTCCTCTACACCATGGATATTAGATCATGAGGACCCCCCCAATTCCCACCTCCCTCTACACCATGGATATTATATCATGAGGACCCCCCAATTCCCACCTCCCTCCTCTACACCATGGATATTAGATCATGAGGACCCCCCAATTCCCACCTCCCTCCTCTACACCATGGATATTAGATCATGAGGACCCCCCCAATTCCCACCTCCCTCCTCTACACCATGGATATTATATCATGAGGACCCCCCAATTCCCACCTCCCTCCTCTACACCATGGATATTAGATCATGAGGACCCCCCAATTCCCACCTCCCTCCTCTACACCATGGATATTAGATCATGAGGACCGCCAATTCCCACCTCCCCCCTCTACACCATGGATATTAGATCATGAGGACCCCCAATTCCCACCTCCCCCCTCTACACCATGGATATTAGATCATGAGGACCCCCAATTCCCACCTCCCCCCTCTACACCATGGATATTAGATCATGAGGACCCCCAATTTCCACCTCCCCCCTCTACACCATGGATATTAAATCATGAGGACCCCCCAATTCCCACCTCCCCCCCCCTCTACACCATGGATATTAGATCATGAGGACCCCCAATTCCCACCTCCCCCCTTTACACCATGGATATTAGATCATGAGGACCCCCAATTCCCACCTCCCCCCTCTACACCATGGATATTAGACCATGAGGACCCCCCAATTCCCACCTCCCTCCTCTACACCATGGATATTAGATCATGAGGACCCCCAATTCCCACCCCCCTCCTCTACACCATGGATATTAGACCATGAGGACCCCCCAATTCCCACCCCCCTCCTCTACACCATGGATATTAGACCATGAGGACCCCCAATTCCCACCCCCCTCCTCTACACCCTGGATATTAGATCATGAGGACCCCCCAATTCCCACCTCCCTCCTCTACACCATGGATATTAGACCATGAGGACCCCCAATTCCCACCCCCCTCCTCTACACCATGGATATTAGATCATGAGGACCCCCAATTCCCACCTCCTCCTCTACACCATGGATATTAGACCATGAGGACCCCCCAATTCCCACCCCCCTCCTCTACACCATGGATATTAAATCATGAGGACCCCCAATTCCCACCCCCCTCCTCTACACCATGGATATTAGACCATGAGGACCCCCAATTCCCACCTCCCTCCTCTACACCATGGATATTAGATCATGAGGACCCCCCAATTCTCACCTCCCCCTCTACACCATGGATATTAGATCATGAGGACCCCCAATTCCCACCTCCCTCCTCTACACCATGGATATTATATCATGAGGACCCCCCGATTCCCACCTCCCTCCTCTACACCATGGATATTATATCATGAGGACCCCCAATTCCCACCCCCCTCCTCTACACCATGGATATTAGATCATGAGGACCCCCAATTCCCACCTCCCCCCTCTACACCATGGATATTAGATCATGAGGACCCCCCAATTCCCACCTCCCTCCTCTACACCATGGATATTAGATCATGAGGACCCCCCAATTCCCACCTCCCCCCTCTACACCATGGATATTATATCATGAGGACCCCCCAATTCCCACCTCCCTCCTATACACCATGGATATTATATCATGAGGACCCCCAATTCCCACCTCCCTCCTCTACACCATGGATATTAGATCATGAGGACCCCCAATTCCCACCTCCCTCCTCTACACCATGGATATTAGACCATAAGGACCCCCAATTCCCACCTCCCCCTCTACACCATGGATATTATATCATGAGGACCCCCAATTCCCACCTCCCTCCTCTACACCATGGATATTAGATCATGAGGACCCCCCAATTCCCACCTCCCTCCTCTACACCATGGATTTTAGATCATGAGGACCCCTAATTCCCACCCCCTCCTCTACACCATGGATATTAGATCATGAGGACCCCCCAATTCCCACCTCCATCCTCTACACCATGGATATTATATCATGAGGACCCCCCAATTCCCACCCCCTCCTCTACACCATGAATATTAGATCATGAGGACCCCCCAATTCCCACCTCCCCCTCTACACCATGGATATTAGATCATGAGGACCCCCAATTCCCACCTCCCCCCTCTACACCATGGATATTATATCATGAGGGCCCCCAATTCCCACCTCCCTCCTCTACACCATGGATATTAGATCATGAGGACCCCCAATTCCCACCCCCCCCTCTACACCATGGATATTAGACCATGAGGACCCCCAATTCCCACCTCCCTCCTCTTCACCATGGATATTATATCATGTGGACCCCCAATTCCCACCTCCCTCCTCTACACCATGGATATTAGATCATGAGGACCCCCAATTCCCACCCCCCCCTCTACACCATGGATATTAGACCATGAGGACCCCCAATTCCCACCTCCCTCCTCTACACCATGGATATTATATCATGAGGACCCCACAATTCCCACCTCCCTCCTCTACACCATGGATATTAGATCATGAGGACCCCCAATTCCCACCTCCCTCCTCTACACCATGGATATTAGACCATGAGGACCCCCCAATTCCCACCTCCTCCTCTACACCATGGATATTAGACCATGAGGACCCCCCATTCCCACCCCCCCCTCCCTCCTCTACACCATGGATATTAGATCATGAGGACCCCCCAATTCCCACCTCCCTCCTCTACACCACGGATATTAGACCATGAGGACCCCCAATTCCCACCTCCCCCCTCTACACCATGGATATTACATCATGAGGACCCCCCAATTCCCACCTCCCTCCTCTACACCATGGATATTAGATCATGAGGACCCCCCAATTCCCACCTCCCTCCTCTACACCATGGATATTAGATCATGAGGACCCCCCAATTCCCACCTCCCCCTCTACACCATGGATATTATATCATGAGGACCCCCCAATTCCCACCTCCCTCCTCTACACCATGGATATTAGATCATGAGGACCCCCAATTCCCACCTCCCTCCTCTACACCATGGATATTAGACCATAAGGACCCCCAATTCCCACCTCCCCCCTCTACACCATGGATATTATATCATGAGGACCCCCCAATTCCCACCTCCCTCCTCTACACCATGGATATTAGATCATGAGGACCCCCCAATTCCCACCTCCCCCCTCTACACCTTGGATATTATATCATGAGGACCCCCAATTCCCACCCCCCTCCTCTACACCATGGATATTAGAACATGAGGACCCCCCAATTCCCACCTCCCCCCTCTACACCATGGATATTAGATCATGAGGACCCCCCAATTCCCACCTCCCCCCTCTACACCATGGATATTATATCATGAGGACCCCCCAATTCCCACCTCCCTCCTCTACACCATGGATATTAGATCATGAGGACCCCCAATTCCCACCTCCCTCCTCTACACCATGGATATTAGACCATAAGGACCCCCAATTCCCACCTCCCCCCTCTACACCATGGATATTATATCATGAGGACCCCCCAATTCCCACCTCCCCCCTCTACACCATGGATATTAGATCATGAGGACCCCCAATTCCCACCTCCCTCCTCTACACCATGGATATTAGAACATAAGGACCCCCAATTCCCACCTCCCCCCTCTACACCATGGATATTATATCATGAGGACCCCCAATTCCCACCTCCCCCCTCTACACCATGGATATTAGATCATGAGGACCCCCAATTCCCACCTCCCTCCTCTACACCATGGATATTAGACCATAAGGACCCCCAATTCCCACCTCCCCCCTCTACACCATGGATATTATATCATGAGGACCTCCCAATTCCCACCTCCCCCCTCTACACCATGGATATTATATCATGAGGACCCCCCAATTCCCACCTCCCCCCTCTACACCATGGATATTAGATCATGAGGACCCCCAATTCCCACCTCCCTCCTCTACACCATGGATATTATATCATGAGGACCCCCCAATTCCCACCTCCTCCTCTACACCATGGATATTAGATCATGAGGACCCCCCAATTCCCACCTCCTCCTCTACACCATGGATATTAGATCATGAGGACCCCCAATTCCCACCTCCCTCCTCTACACCATGGATATTAGACCATAAGGACCCCCAATTCCCACCTCCCCCCTCTACACCATGGATATTATATCATGAGGACCCCCAATTCCCACCTCCCCCCTCTACACCATGGATATTAGATCATGAGGACCCCCAATTCCCACCCCCCTCCTCTACACCATGGATATTAGATCATGAGGACCCCCAATTCCCACCTCCCTCCTCTACACCATGGATGTTATATCATGAGGACCCCCCAATTCCCACCCCCCTCCTCTACACCATGGATATTAGATCATGAGGACCCCCCAATTCCCACCCCCCTCCTCTACACCATGGATATTAGATCATGAGGACCCCCAATTCCCACCTCCCTCCTATACACCATGGATATTAGATCATGAGGACCCCCAATTCCCACCTCCCCCCTCTACACCATGGATATTAGATCATGAGGACCCCCAATTCCCACCTCCCTCCTATACACCATGGATATTAGATCATGAGGACCCCCAATTCCCACCTCCCCCCTCTACACCATGGATATTAGATCATGAGGACCCCCCAATTCCCACCTCCCTCCTATACACCATGGATATTAGATCATGAGGACCCCCAATTCCCACCTCCCTCCTCTACACCATGGATATTAGATCACGAGGACCCCCCAATTCCCACCTCCCCCCTCTACACCATGGATATTAGACCATGAGGACCCCCAATTCCCACCTCCCCCTCTACACCATGGATATTAGATCATGAGGACCCCCCAATTCCCACCTCCCTCCTATACACCATGGATATTAGATCATGAGGACCCCCAATTCCCACCTCCCTCCTCTACACCATGGATATTAGATCACGAGGACCCCCCAATTCCCACCTCCCTCCTCTACACCATGGATATTATATCATGAGGACCCCCAATTCCCACCTCCCTCCTCTACACCATGGATATTATATCATGAGGACCCCCAATTCCCACCTCCCTCCTCTACACCATGGATATTATATCATGAGGACCCCCAATTCCCACCTCCCTCCTCTACACCATGGATATTAGATCATGAGGACCCCCAATTCCCACCTCCCCCCTCTACACCATGGATATTAGATCATGAGGACCCCCAATTCCCACCTCCCTCCTCTACACCATGGATATTACATCATGAGGACCCCCCAATTCCCACCTCCCCCCTCTACACCATGGATATTACATCATGAGGACCCCCAATTCCCACCTCCCTCCTCTACACCATGGATATTAGATCATGTTGACCCCCCAATTCCCACCTCCCCCCTCTACACCATGGATATTATATCATGAGGACCCCCAATTCCCACTCCCCTCCTCTACACCATGGATATTAGATCATGAGGACCCCCAATTCCCACCTCCCCCTCCTCTACACCATGGATATTAGACCATGAGGACCCCCAATTCCCACCTCCCTCCTCTACACCATGGATATTAGACCATAAGGACCCCCAATTCCCACCTCCCCCTCTACACCATGGATATTATATCATGAGTACCCCCAATTCCCACCTCCCCCCTCTACACCATGGATATTATATCATGAGGACCCCCAATTCCCACCTCCCTCCTCTACACCATGGATATTAGACCATAAGGACCCCCAATTCCCACCTCCCCCCTCTACACCATGGATATTATATCATGAGGACCCCCCAATTCCCACCTCCCCCCTCTACACCATGGATATTAGATCATGAGGACCCCCAATTCCCACCTCCCTCCTCTACACCATGGATATTAGACCATAAGGACCCCCAATTCCCACCTCCCCCCTCTACACCATGGATATTATATCATGAGGACCCCCAATTCCCACCTCCCCCCTCTACACCATGGATATTAGATCATGAGGACCCCCAATTCCCACCCCCCTCCTCTACACCATGGATATTAGATCATGAGGACCCCCCCCAATTCCCACCCCCTCCTCTACACCATGGATATTAGATCATGAGGACCCCCAATTCCCACCTCCCTCCTCTACACCATGGATGTTATATCATGAGGACCCCCCAATTCCCACCCCCCTCCTCTACACCATGGATATTAGATCATGAGGACCCCCAATTCCCACCGCCCCCCTCTACACCATGGATATTAGATCATGAGGACCCCCAATTCCCACCTCCCTCCTATACACCATGGATATTAGATCATGAGGACCCCCAATTCCCACCTCCCCCCTCTACACCATGGATATTAGATCATGAGGACCCCCAATTCTCACCTCCCCCCTCTACACCATGGATATTAGATCATGAGGACCCCCAATTCCCACCTCCCTCCTCTACACCATGGATATTATATACTGAGGACCCCCAATTCCCACCTCCCTCCTCTACACCATGGATATTATATCATGAGGACCCCCAATTCCCACCTCCCTCCTCTACACCATGGATATTAGACCATGAGGACCCCCAATTCCCACCTCCCTCCTCTACACCATGGATATTAGACCATGAGGACCCCCAATTCCCACCTCCCCCTCCTCTACACCATGGATATTATATCATGAGGACCCCCAATTCCCACCTCCCTCCTCTACACCATGGATATTATATCATGAGGACCCCCAATTCCCACCTCCCCCCCTCTACACCATGGATATTAGATCATGAGGACCCCCCAATTCCCACCTCCCTCCTCTACACCATGGATATTAGACCATGAGGACCCCCAATTCCCACCTCCCCCCTCTACACCATGGATATTAGATCATGAGGACCCCCAATTCCCACCTCCCTCCTCTACACCATGGATATTAGATCATGAGGACCCCCAATTGTCACCTCCCTCCTCTACACCATGGATATTACATCATGAGGACCCCCCAATTCCCACCTCCCCCCCTCTACACCATGGATATTAGACCATGAGGACCCCCCAATTCCCACCTCCCCCCTCTACACCATGGATATTAGATCATGAGGACCCCTAATTCCCACCCCCTCCTCTACACCATGGATATTAGATCATGAGGACCCCCCAATTCCCACCTCCATCCTCTACACCATGGATATTAGATCATGAGGACCCCCCAATTCCCACCTCCATCCTCTACACCATGGATATTATATCATGAGGACCCCCCAATTCCCACCCCCTCCTCTACACCATGGATATTAGATCATGAGGACCCCCAATTCCCACCTCCCTCCTCTACACCATGGATATTATATCATGAGGAACCCCCAATTCCCACCTCCCTCTCTCTCCCAATTCCCACCTCCCTCCTCTACACCATGGATATTATATCATGAGGACCCCCAATTCCCACCTCCCTCCTCTACACCATGGATATTACATCATGAGGACCCCCCAATTCCCACCTCCCTCCTCTACACCATGGATATTAGATCATGAGGACCCCCCAATTCCCACCTCCCTCCTCTACACCATGGATATTAGATCATGAGGACCCCCCAATTCCCACCTCCCCCCTCTACACCATGGATATTATATCATGAGGACCCCCCCAATTCCCACCTCCCTCCTCTACACCATGGATATTAGATCATGAGGACCCCCAATTCCCACCTCCCTCCTCTACACCATGGATATTAGACCATAAGGACCCCCAATTCCCACCTCCCCCCTCTACACCATGGATATTAGATCATGAGGACCCCCCAATTCCCACCTCCCTCCTCTACACCATGGATCCCCCCCCCCCCCCCCCACCCCCAACCCCCCCCCCCCCCCCCCTTACAACCAGAGGACCCCCCCCCCCCCCACCCCCCCCCCCCCCCCCCCCCCCCCCCACCTCCCCCCCTCCCCCCCCATGGATATTAGATCATGTTGCACCCCCTCTTCCCCCCACCCCCGCCCCAACCCCATGGATTATTTATCCCCCCTCCCCCCCCACCCCACCCCCCCTCCCTACACCATGCTATTAGAATCTTGAGGACCCCCCAATTCCCACCTCCCCCCTCTACACCATGGATATTAGACCATAAGGACCCCCAATTCCCACCTCCCCCCTCTACACCATGGATATTAGATCATGAGGACCCCCCCAATTCCCACCTCCCTCCTCTACACCATGGATATTAGATCATGAGGACCCCCCCAATTCCCACCTCCCCCCTCTACACCATGGATATTATATCATGAGGACCCCCAATTCCCACCTCCCCCCTCTACACCATGGATATTAGATCATGAGGACCCCCAATTCCCACCTCCCCCCTCTACACCATGGATATTAGATCATGAGGACCCCCAATTCCCACCTCCCTCCTCTACACCATGGATATTAGATCATGAGGACCCCCCAATTCCCACCTCCCCCTCTACACCATGGATATTAGACCATGAGGACCCCCAATTCCCACCCCCCCCTCTACACCATGGATATTAGATCATGAGGACCCCCAATTCCCACCTCCCCCCTCTACACCATGGATATTAGATCATGAGGACCCCCAATTCCCACCTCCCTCCTCTACACCATGGATATTAGACCATAAGGACCCCCAATTCCCACCTCCCCCCTCTACACCATGGATATTAGATCATGAGGACCCCCCCAATTCCCACCTCCCCCCTCTACACCATGGATATTAGATCATGAGGACCCCCAATTCCCACCTCCCCCCTCTACAC
This sequence comes from Lithobates sylvaticus, assembly GCA_028564925.1. Taxonomy (NCBI): domain Eukaryota; kingdom Metazoa; phylum Chordata; class Amphibia; order Anura; family Ranidae; genus Lithobates; species Lithobates sylvaticus. The sequence goes on from CM053038.1 coordinate 34,770,977, forward strand.
CATGGATATTAGACCATAAGGACCCCCAATTCCCACCTCCCTCCTCTACACCATGGATATTAGACCATAAGGACCCCCAATTCCCACCTCCCCCCTCTACACCATGGATTTTATATCATGAGGACCCCCAATTCCCACCTCCCCCCTCTACACCATGGATATTAGATCATGAGGACCCCCAATTCCCACCTCCCTCCTCTACACCATGGATATTAGACCATAAGGACCCCCAATTCCCACCTCCCCCCTCTACACCATGGATATTATATCATGAGGACCCCCAATTCCCACCTCCCCCTCTACACCATGGATATTAGATCATGAGGACCCCCAATTCCCACCTCTACACCATGGATATTAGACCATGAGGACCCCCAATTCCCACCTCCCCCCTCTACACCATGGATATTATATCATGTGGACCCCCCAATTCCCACCTCCCTCCTCTACACCATGGATATTAGATCATGAGGACCCCCAATTCCCACCCCCTCCTCTACACCATGGATATTGGATCATGAGGACCCCCCAATTCCCACCCCCCTCCTCTACACCATGGATATTAGATCATGAGGACCCCCCAATTCCCACCTCCCTCCTCTACACCATGGATATTATATCATGAGGACCCCCCAATTCCCACCCCCCTCCTCTACACCATGGATATTAGATCATGAGGACCCCCCAATTCCCACCTCCCCCCTCTACACCATGGATATTAGATCATGAGGACCCCCAATTCCCACCTCCCCCCTCTACACCATGGATATTAGATCATGAGGACCCCCCCAATTCCCACCTCCCCCTCTACACCATGGATATTAGACCATGAGGACCCCCAATTCCCACCTCCCTCCTCTACACCATGGATATTAGATCATGAGGACCCCCAATTCCCACCTCCCTCCTCTACACCATGGATATTAGATCATGAGGACCCCCAATTCCCACCTCCCCCCTCTACACCATGGATATTAGATCATGAGGACCCCCCAATTCCCACCTCCCCCCTCTACACCATGGATATTATATCATGAGGACCCCCCAATTCCCACCTCCCCCCTCTACACCATGGATATTAGATCATGAGGACCCCCCAATTCCCACCTCCCCCCTCTACCATGGATATTAGATCATGAGGACCCCCCAATTCCCACCTCCCTCCTATACACCATGGATATTAGATCATGAGGACCCCCAATTCCCCCACCTCTACACCATGGATATTAGATCATGAGGACCCCCCAATTCCCACCTCCCCCTCTACACCATGGATATTAGATCATGAGGACCCCCCAATTCCCACCTCCCTCCTATACACCATGGATATTAGATCATGAGGACCCCCAATTCCCACCTCCCTCCTCTACACCATGGATATTAGATCATGAGGACCCCCCAATTCCCACCTCCCCCCCCCCCTCTACACCATGGATATTATATAATGTGGACCCCCATTTCCCACCTCCCTCCTCTACACCATGGATATTAGACCATGAGGACCCCCAATTCCCACCTCCCTCCTCTACACCATGGATATTAGACCATGAGGACCCCCCAATTCCCACCCCCCTCCTCTACACCATGGATATTAGACCATGAGGACCCCCAATTCCCACCTCCCTCCTCTACACCATGGATATTAGATCATGAGGACCCCCAATTCCCACCTCCCCCCCTCTACACCATGGATGTTATATCATGAGGACCCCCCCAATTCCCACCCCCCTCCTCTACACCAGGGATATTAGATCATGAGGACCCCCCAATTCCCACCTCCCTGCTCTACACCATGGATATTAGATCATTAGGACCCCCAATTCCCACCTCCCTCCTCTACACCATGGATATTACATCATGAGGACCCCCAATTCCCACCTCCCCCTCTACACCATGGATATTATATCATGAGGACCCCCCAATTCTCACCTCCCTCCTCTACACCATGGATATTATATCATGAGGACCCCCAATTCCCACCTCCCCCCTCTACACCATGGATATTAGATCATGAGGACCCCCCAATTCCCACCTCCTCCTCTACACCATGGATATTAGATCATGAGGACCCCCAATTCCCACCTCCCCCTCTACACCATGGATATTAGATCATGAGGACCCCCAATTCCCACCTCCCTCCTCTACACCATGGATATTATATCATGAGGACCCCCCAATTCCCACCTCCCCCCTCTACACCATGGATATTAGATCATGAGGACCCCCCAATTCCCACCTCCCTCCTATACACCATGGATATTAGATCATGAGGACCCCCAATTCCCACCTCCCCCCTCTACACCATGGATATTAGATCATGAGGACCCCCCAATTCCCACCTCCCTCCTATACACCATGGATATTAGATCATGAGGACCCCCAATTCCCACCTCCCCCCTCTACACCATGGATATTAGATCATGAGGACCCCCCCAATTCCCACCTCCCCCCTCTACACCATGGATATTATATCATGAGGACCCCCAATTCCCACCTCCCTCCTCTACACCATGGATATTAGACCATGAGGACCCCCAATTCCCACCTCCCTCCTCTACACCATGGATATTAGACCATGAGGACCCCCAATTCCCACCCCCCTCCTGTACACCATGGATATTAGATCATGAGGACCCCCAATTCCCACCTCCCCCTCTACACCATGGATATTATATCATGAGGACCCCCAATTCCCACCCCCCCTCTACACCATGGATATTAGATCATGAGGACCCCCCAATTCCCACCTCCCTCCTCTACACCATGGATATTATATCATGAGGACCCCCAATTCCCACCTCCCCCTCTACACCATGGATATTAGATCATGAGGACCCCCCAATTCCCACCTCCCTCCTCTACACCATGGATATTAGACCATAAGGACCCCCAATTCCCACCTCCCCCCTCTACACCATGGATATTATATCATGAAGACCCCCAATTCCCACCTCCCCCCTCTACACCATGGATATTATATCATGAGGACCCCCAATTCCCACCTCCCCCTCTACACCATGGATATTAGACCATGAGGACCCCCAATTCCCACCTCCCCCCTCTACACCATGGATATTAGATCATGAGGACCCCCAATTCCCACCTCCCCCCTCTACACCATGGATATTATATCATGAGGACCCCCCAATTCCCACCTCCCCCCCTCTACACCATGGATATTAGATCATGAGGACCCCCAATTCCCACCTCCCTCCTCTACACCATGGATATTAGACCATAAGGACCCCCAATTCCCACCTCCCCCTCTACACCATGGATATTATATCATGAGGACCCCCAATTCCCACCTCCCCCCTCTACACCATGGATATTAGATCATGAGGACCCCCAATTCCCACCTCCCCCCCTCTACACCATGGATATTAGATCATGAGGACCCCCCATTCCCACCCCCTCCTCTACACCATGGATATTAGATCATGAGGACCCCCAATTCCCACCTCCCTCCTCTACACCATGGATGTTATATCATGAGGACCCCCCAATTCCCACCCCCCTCCTCTACACCATGGATATTAGATCATGAGGACCCCCCAATTCCCACCCCCTCCTCTACACCATGGATATTAGATCATGAGGACCCCCAATTCCCACCTCCCTCCTATACACCATGGATATTAGATCATGAGGACCCCCAATTCCCACCTCCCTCCTCTACACCATGGATATTAGATCATGAGGACCCCCAATTCCCACCTCCCTCCTCTACACCATGGATATTAGATCATGAGGAACCCCCAATTCCCACCTCCCTCCTCTACACCATGGATATTACATCATGAGGACCCCCCAATTCCCACCCCCCTCTCTACACCATGGATATTATATCATGAGGACCCCCCAATTCCCACCTCCCCCTCTACACCATGGATATTAGATCATGAGGACCCCCCAATTCCCACCTCCCTCCTCTACACCATGGATATTAGATCATGAGGACCCCCCAATTCCCACCTCCCTCCTCTACACCATGGATATTATATCATGAGGACCCCCAATTCCCACCTCCCTCCTCTACAACATGGATATTATATCATGAGGACCCCCCCAATTCCCACCTCCCTCCTCTACACCATGGATATTAGATCATGAGGACCCCCCAATTCCCACCTCCCCTCCTCTACACCATGGATATTAGATCATGAGGACCCCCAATTCCCACCTCCTCCTCTACACCATGGATATTAGACCATGAGGACCCCCCAATTCTCACCTCCCTCCTCTACACCATGGATATTAGATCATGAGGACCCCCAATTCCCACCTCCCTCCTCTACACCATGGATATTAGATCATGAGGTCCCCCCAATTCTCACCTCCCTCCTCTACACCATGGATATTAGATCATGAGGACCCCCCAATTCCCACCTCCCTCCTCTACACCATGGATATTATATAATGAGGACCCCCAATTCCCACCTCCCTCCTCTACACCATGGATATTAGATCATGAGGACCCCCAATTCCCACCCCCCTCCTCTACACCATGGATATTATATACTGAGGACCCCCAATTCCCACCTCCCCCTCTACACCATGGATATTAGATCATGAGGACCCCCAATTCCCACCTCCCCCCTCTACACCATGGATATTAGATCATGAGGACCCCCAATTCCCACCTCCCTCCTCTACACCATGGATATTATATCATGAGGACCCCCAATTCCCACCTCCCTCCTCTACACCATGGATATTAGATCATGAGGACCCCCAATTCCCACCTCCCTCCTCTACACCATGGATATTAGACCATGAGGACCCCCAATTCCCACCTCCCTCCTCTACACCATGGATATTACATCATGAGGACCCCCAATTCCCACCTCCCTCCTCTACACCATGGATATTAGATCATGAGGACCCCCCAATTCCCACCTCCCCCCTCTACACCATGGATATTAGACCATGAGGACCCCCCAATTCCCACCTCCCTCCTCTACACCATGGATATTATATCATGAGGACCCCCCAATTCCCACCTCCCTCCTCTACACCATGGATATTAGATCATGAGGACCCCCAATTCCCACCTCCCTCCTCTACACCATGGATATTAGACCATGAGGACCCCCAAATTCCCACCTCCCTCCTCTACACCATGGATATTATATCATGAGGACCCCCAATTCCCACCTCCCCCCTCTACACCATGGATATTAGATCATGAGGACCCCCAATTCCCACCCCTCCTCTACACCATGGATATTAGATCATGAGGACCCCCCAATTCCCACCTCCCTCCTCTACACCATGGATATTATATCATGAGGACCCCCCAATTCCCACCCCCTCCTCTACACCATGGATATTAGATCATGAGGACCCCCCCAATTCCCACCCCCCCCCTCTACACCATGGATATTAGATCATGAGGACCCCCAATTCCCACCTCCCCCTCTACACCATGGATATTAGATCATGAGGACCCCCCAATTCCCCCCTCCCTCCTCTACACCATGGATATTAGATCATGAGGACCCCCAATTCCCACCTCCCTCCTCTACACCATGGATATTAGATCATGAGGACCCCCAATTCCCACCTCCCTCCTCTACACCATGGATATTAGACCATGAGGACCCCCCAATTGCCACCTCCCTCCTCTACACCATGGATATTAGACCATGAGGACCCCCAATTCCCACCTCCCTCCTCTACACCATGGATATTAGACCATGAGGACCCCCCAATTCCCACCCCCTCCTCTACACCATGGATATTAGATCATGAGGACCCCCAATTCCCACCTCCCCCTCTACACCATGGATATTATATCATGAGGACCCCCAATTCCCACCTCCCCCCTCTACACCATGGATATTAGATCATGAGGACCCCCAATTCCCACCTCCCCCCTCTACACCATGGATATTATATCATGAGGACCCCCAATTCCCACCTCCCCCCTCTACACCATGGATATTAGATCATGAGGACCCCCAATTCCCACCTCCTCCTCTACACCATGGATATTAGACCATGAGGACCCCCCAATTCCCACCTCCCCCTCTACACCATGGATATTATATCATGAGGACCCCCAATTCCCACCTCCCCCCTCTACACCATGGATATTAGATCATGAGGACCCCCCAATTCCCACCTCCCCCTCTACACCATGGAAATTAGATCATGAGGACCCCCAATTCCCACCCCCCCTCTACACCATGGATATTAGACCATGAGGACCCCCAATTCCCACCTCCATCCTCTACACCATGGATATTAGACCATGAGGACCCCCAATTCCCACCTCCCTCCTCTACACCATGGATATTAGATCATGAGGACCCCCAATTCCCACCCCCCCTCTACACCATGGATATTAGACCATGAGGACCCCCAATTCCCACCTCCCTCCTCTACACCATGGATATTATATCATGAGGACCCCCAATTCCCACCTCCTCCTCTATTGGGGGTTATTCATACATCGGGGTACATCTATACAAGAAGGGGGACATTATACATTGGGGGGGGTATTTATACATTACATTGATAAAGCAGTACATGTGACCTTCACTGATGATTGGCTGGCGGTGACTCTCCGGGTGCCGGTGTGTGATTGGACGGGGGAGGGGTTGTGGAGTCCGGACGGACGGACGGTGAGGGGGGGGGTCCTCCGGGGGGTATGAATAGAGCTGTGTACGCCCCCCTCCCCCACCTCCTCCACACACAGGGGCCCATTCACACTCCGGACAATCACACCTCCAACCTGATTGGCTGCTGCCGGGCCACAAAGACTCCGCCCCTAACAAACACCTTTCCTAAATCTATCCTCATCACCCCCCAAACATTCACCCCAGAGAACTCCACCCCAAACAGGAACCATAACTCCTCCCCCCAGGGGCCCCGATACTGACCCCAGAGAACTCCACCCCAAACAGGAACCATAACTCCTCCCCCCAGGGGCCCCGATACTGACCCCAGAGAACTCCACCCCAAACAGGAACCATAACTCCTCCCCCCAGGGGCCCCGATACTGACCCCAGAGATCTCCACCCCAAACAGGATCCATAACTCCTCCCCCCAGGGGCCCGATACTGACCCCAGAGAACTCCACCCCAAACAGGAACCATAACTCCTCCCCCCAGGGGCCCCGATACTGACCCCAGAGAACTCCACCCCAAACAGGAACCATAACTCCTCCCCCCAGGGGCCACGATACTGACCCCAGAGAACTCCACCCCAAACAGGAACCATAACTCCTCCCCCCAGGGGCCCCGATACTGACCCCAGAGAACTCCACCCCAAACAGGAACCATAACTCCTCCCCCCAGGGGCCACGATACTGACCCCAGAGATCTCCACCCCAAACAGGAACCATAACTCCTTCCCCCAGGGGCCCCGATACTGACCCCAGAGAACTCCACCCCAAACAGGAACCATAACTCCTCCCCCCAGGGGCCCTGATACTGACCCCAGAGATCTCCACCCCAAACAGGAACCATAACTCCTCCCCCCAGGGGCCCCGATACTGACCCCAGAGATCTCCACCCCAAACTGGAACCATAACTCCTCCCCCCAGGGGCCCTGATACTGACCCCAGAGATCTCCACCCCAAACAGGAACCATAACTCCTCCCCCCAGGGGCCCTGATACTGACCCCAGAGAACTCCACCCCAAACAGGAACCATAACTCCTCCCCCCCAGGGGCCCCGATACTGACCCCAGAGATCTCCACCCCAAACAGAAACCATAACTCCTCCCCCCAGGGGGCCCCGATACTGACCCCAGAGAACTCCACCTCAAACAGGAACCATAACTCCTCCCCCCAGGGGCCCCGATACTGACCCCAGAGAATTCCACCCCAAACAGGAACCATAACTCCTCCCCCCAGGGGCCCCGATACTGACCCCAGAGAACTCCACCCCAAACAGGAACCATAACTCCTCCCCCCAGGGGCCCGATACTGACCCCAGAGATCTCCACCCCAAACAGGAACCATAACTCCTCCCCCCAGGGGCCACGATACTGACCCCAGAGAACTCCACCCCAAACAGGAACCATAACTCCTCCCCCCCAGGGGCCCCGATACTGACCCCAGAGATCTCCACCCCAAACAGAAACCATAACTCCTCCCCCCAGGGGCCCCGATACTGACCCCAGAGAACTCCACCCCAAACAGGAACCATAACTCCTCCCCCCAGGGGCCCCAATACCGACCCCAGAGTACTCCACCCCAAACAGGAACCATAACTCCTCCCCCCAGGGGCCCCGATACCGACCCCAGAGAACTCCACCCCAAACAGGAACCATAACTCCTCCCCCCAGGGGCCCCGATACTGACCCCAGAGATCTCCACCCCAAACAGGAACCATAACTCCTCCCCCCAGGGGCCCCGATACTGACCCCAGAGAACTCCACCCCAAACAGGAACCATAACTCCTCCCCCCAGGGGCTCCGATACTGACCCCAGAGATCTCCACCCCAAACAGGAACCATAACTCCTCCCCTAGGGGCCCCGATACTGACCCCAGAGAACTCCACCCCAAACAGAGACCATAACTCCTCCCCCCAGGGGCCCCGATACTGACCCCAGAGAACTCCACCCCAAACAGGAACCATAACTCCTCCCCCCCAGGGGCCCCAATACTGACCCCAGAGAACTCCACCCCAAACAGAAACCATAACTCCTCCCCCCAGGGGCCCCAATACCGACCCCAGAGAACTCCACCCCAAACAGAAACCATAACTCCTCCCCCCAGGGGCCCGATACTGACCCCAGAGATCTCCACCCCAAACAGGAACCATAACTCCTCCCCCAGGGGCCCCGATACTGACCCCAGAGAACTCCACCCCAAACAGGAACCATAACTCCTCCCCCCAGGGGCCCGATACTGACCCCAGAGAACTCCACCCCAAACAGAAACCATAACTCCTCCCCCCCGGGGCCCCGATACCGACCCCAGAGAACTCCACCCCAAACAGGAACCATAACTCCTCCCCTAGGGGCCCCGATACTGACCCCAGAGAACTCCACCCCAAACAGGAACCATAACTCCTCCCCCCAGGGGCCCCAATACTGACCCCAGAGTACTCCACCCCAAACAGGAACCATAACTCCTCCCCCAGGGGCCCCGATACTGACCCCAGAGAACTCCACCCCAAACAGGAACCATAACTCCTCCCCCCAGGGGCCCCGATACTGACCCCAGAGAACTCCACCCCAAACAGGAACCATAACTCCTCCCCCCAGGGGCCCCGATACTGACCCCAGAGATCTCCACCCCAAACAGGAACCATAACTCCTCCCCCCAGGGGCCCCGATACTGACCCCAGAGAACTCCACCCCAAACAGGAACCATAACTCCTCCCCCCAGGGGCCCCGATACTGACCCCAGAGATCTCCACCCCAAACAGGAACCATAACTCCTCCCCCCAGGGGCCCCGATACTGACCCCAGAGAACTCCACCCCAAACAGGAACCATAACTCCTCCCCCCAGGGGCCCCGATACTGACCCCAGAGATCTCCACCCCAAACAGGATCCATAACTCCTCCCCCAGGGGCCCCGATACTGACCCCAGAGAACTCCACCCCAAACAGGAACCATAACTCCTCCCCCCAGGGGCCCCGATACTGACCCCAGAGAACTCCACCCCAAACAGAAACCATAACTCCTCCCCCCCAGGGGCCCCGATACTGACCCCAGAGAACTCCACCCCAAACAGGAACCATAACTCCTCCCCCCAGGGGCCCCGATACCGACCCCAGAGAACTCCACCCCAAACAGGAACCATAACTCCACCCCCCAGGGGCCCCGATACTGACCCCAGAGAACTCCACCCCAAACAGGAACCACAACTCCTCCCCCCAGGGGCCCCGATACTGACCCCAGAGAACTCCACCCCAAACAGGAACCATAACTCCTCCCCCAGGGGCCCCGATACTGACCCCAGAGAACTCCACCCCAAACAGGAACCACAACTCCTCCCCCCAGGGGCCCCGATACCGACCCCAGGGAACTCCACCCCAAACAGGAACCATAACTCCTCCCCCCAGGGGCCCCGATACTGACCCCAGAGATCTTCGCCCCAAACAGGATCCATAACTCCTCCCCCCAGGGCCCCGATACTGACCCCAGAGATCTCCGCCCCAAACAGGATCCATAACTCCTCCCCCCAGGGGCCCCGATACTGACCCCAGAGAACTCCACCCCAAACAGGAACCATAACTCCTCCCCCCAGGGGCCCCGATACCGACCCCAGAGAACTCCACCCCAAACAGGAACCATAACTCCTCCCCCCAGGGGCCCCGATACTGACCCCAGAGATCTCCGCCCCAAACAGGAACCATAACTCCTCCCCCCAGGGGCCCCGATACTGACCCCAGAGAACTCCACCCCAAACAGGAACCATAACTCCTCCCCCAGGGGCCCCGATACTGACCCCAGAGATCTTCGCCCCAAACAGGATCCATAACTCCTCCCCCCAGGGGCCCCGATACTGACCCCAGAGATCTCCGCCCCAAACAGGATCCATAACTCCTCCCCCAGGGGCCCCGATACTGACCCCAGAGAACTCCACCCCAAACAGGAACCATAACTCCTCCCCCCAGGGGCCCCGATACTGACCCCAGAGATCTCCTCCCCAAACAGGAACCATAACTCCTCCCCCCCAGGGGCCCCGATACTGACCCCAGAGAACTCCACCCCAAACAGGAACCATAACTCCTCCCCCCAGGGGCCCCGATACTGACCCGAGAACTCCACCCCAAACAGGAACCATAACTCCTCCCCCCAGGGGCCCCAATACCGACCCCAGAGATCTCCACCCCAAACAGGAACCATAACTCCTCCCCCCAGGGGCCCCGATACTGACCCCAGAGAACTCCACCCCAAACAGGAACCATAACTCCTCCCCCAGGGGCCCCCGATACTGACCCCAGAGAACTCCACCCCAAACAGGAACCATAACTCCTCCCCCCAGGGGCCCCGATACTGACCCCAGAGAACTCCACCCCAAACAAGAACCATAACTCCTCCCCCCAGGGGCCCCCCGATACTGACCCCAGAGAACTCCACCCCAAACAGGAACCATAACTCCTCCCCCCAGGGGCCCCGATACTGACCCCAGAGATCTCCACCCTCTTCGGTCTCTCTGAGGTAATGTCTTCCCGCCCTCCGCACTGTCACTCATCTCTCTGTAGACCCGCCCACCCCGGTAGAGACTCCGCCCCACTCCACTTCCTCAGTCATTCAGAGATGTTTAACCCCGCCCACCTCGTCTAAACTTTCTCGGGTCAGTCTGTGGTATAGCTCCTCCCCCTTGCAGTCAGTCTGTGGTGTGGCTCCTCCTCCGTGCGGTCAGTCAGAGGGGTAGCTCCTCCCCCGTTCTGTCAGTTTGTGGTGTGGCTCCTCCCCCGTGCAGTCAGTCTGTGGTGTGGCTCCTCCCCCGTGCAGTCAGTCAGAGGGGTGGCTCCTCCCCCGTTCTGTCAGTTTGTGGTGTGGCTCCTCCCCCGTGCAGTCAGTCAGTGGGGTGGCTCCTCCCCCGTGCAGTCAGTCAGTGGTGTGGCTCCTCCCCCGTGCAGTCAGTCAGTGGGGTGGCTCCTCCCCCGTGCAGTCAGTCTGTGGGGTGTGGGGTGTCGGTGTGCAGAGCGGGGAGGATGGGGGGAGAGATCACATCTACCATCTACTGCTGTGTCCTCATCACACTGATCACCACACCGAGGAGACACCCCACAGGTCAGTCCCAGGGGAGGGGAGACCGGCTTGGGGGATGAGGGGTGACAGGCTGGGGGGCTGAGGGGTGACAGGCTGGGGGGTGACAGGCTGGGGGGGGGGTGACAGGCTGAGGGGAGACAGGCTGGGGTGAGGTGGGGTGGGGGTGAGGGGTGACAGGGTGGGGGGGGCTTGGGGGTGACAGATGACAGGCTGAGGGGTGACAGGCTGGGGGGGTGACAGGCTGGGGGGGGGGGGTGGCCGGCTGGGGGGTGAGGGGTGACAGGCTGAGGGGTGACAGGCTGGGGGGTGACAGGCTGGGGGGTGACAAGGTGGGGGGGTGAGGGGTGACAGGCTGGGGGGTGAGGGTGACCGGCTGGGGCTGAGGGTTGACAGATGACAGGCTGAGGGGTGAGGGGTGACAGGCTGGGGGGGGTGAGGGGTGACAGGCTGGGGGGGGTGAGGGGTGACAGGCTGGGGGGGGGTGAGGGGTGACAGGCTGGGGGGGTGAGGGGTGACAGGCTGGGGGGGGGGGGTGAGGGGTGACAGGCTGGGGGGTGAGGGGTGACAGGCTGGGGGGGGTGAGGGGTGACAGGCTGGGGGGAGTGAGGGGTGACAGGCTGGGGGGGGTGAGGGGTGACAGGCTGGGGGGGGTGAGGGGTGACAGGCGGGGGGGTGAGGGGTGACAGGCTGGGGTGGTGACAGGTTAGGGGGGACAGGCTGGGGGGGTGAGGGGTGACAGGCTGGGGGGGGGGTGAGGGGTGACAGGCTGGGGGGGTGAGGGGTGACAGGTTGGGGTGGTGACAGGTTAGGGGGGACAGGCTGGGGGGGTGAGGGGTGACAGGCTGGGGGGTTAGGGGGGACAGGCTGGGGGTGAGGGGTGACAGGCTGGGGGCTGAGGGGTGACAGATGACAGGCTGGGGCTGAGGGGTGACAGGCTGGGGGGGTGAGGGGTGACAGGCTAGGGGGGTGACAGGCTGGGGGGGTGACAGGCTGGGGGGTGACAGGCTGGGGGGGTGGGGGGGGTGAGGGGTGACCGGCTGGGGGGTGACAGGCTGGGGGGTGAGGGGTGACAGGCTAGGGGGGGGGTGGGGGGGTGGGGGGGGGGGTGACAGGCTAGGGGGGTGACAGGCTGGGGGGGGGGGGCGGGTGAGGGGTGACCGGCTGGGGGGTGACGGGGTGAGGGGTGACAGGCTAGGGGGGGGGTGAGGGGTGACAGGCAGGGGGGTGAGGGTTGACCGGCTTGGGGGTGACAGGCTGGGGCTGGGGGGTGACAGGCTGGGGCTGAGGGGTGACAGGCTGGGGGCTGAGGGGTGACAGATGACAGGCTGGGGCTGAGGGGTGACAGGCTGGGGGGGTGACCGGCTGGGGGGTGACAGGCTGGGGGGGTGAGGCTGGGGGGGGGGGCTGAGGGGTGACCGGCTGGGGGGTGACAGGCTGGGGGCTGAGGGGTGACAGGCTGGGGGGGGGTGAGGGGTGACCGGCTGGGGGGGTGACAGACTGGGGGGTGAGGGGTGACCGGCTGGGTTGTGACAGGCTGGGGCTGAGGGGTGACAGGCTGGGGGGGGGGGGTGAGGGGTGACCGGCTGGGGGCTGAGGGGTGACACGCTGGGGGGGTGAGAGTGACCGGCTGGGGGGTGACAGGCTGGGGCTGAGGGGTGACAGGCTGGGGGGGTGAGGGGTGACCGGCTGGGGGGTGACAGGCTGGGGGGTGAGGGGTGACAGGCTAGGGGGGGGGGTGAGGGGTGACAGGCAGGGGGGTGAGGGGTGACCGGCTGGGGGGTGACAGATGACAGGCTGAGGGGTGACAGGCTGGGGCTGAGGGGTGACAGATGACAGGCTGGGGGGGTGACCGGCTGGGGGGTGACAGGCTGGGGGGGGGGGGGGGGGGTGAGGGGTGACCGGCTGGGGGGTGACAGGCTGGGGCTGAGGGGTGACAGGCTGGGGGGGTGAGGGGTGACCGGCTGGGGGGTGACAGACTGGGGGGTGAGGGGTGACCGGCTGGGTTGTGACAGGCTGGGGCTGAGGGGTGACAGGCTGGGGGGGGTGAGGGGTGACCGGCTGGGGGGGTGAGAGTGACCGGCTGGGGGGTGACAGGCTGGGGCTGAGGGGTGACAGGCTGGGGGGGTGAGGGGTGACCGGCTGGGGGGTGACAGGCTGGGGGGGTGAGGGGTGACAGGCTGGGGGGGGTGACAGGCTGGGGGGTTAGGGGGGACAGGCTGGGGCTGAGGGGTGACAGGCTGGGGTCTGAGGGGTGACAGATGACAGGCTGGGGGGTGACAGGCTGGGGCTGAGGGGTGACCGGCTGGGGGGGTGAGGGGTGACTGGCTGGGGCTGGGGGGTGAGGGGTGACAGGCTGGGGGGTAAGGGGGGGCAGGCTGGGGGGGGGGGTGACAAACTGGGAGGTTAGGGGGGACAGGCTGGGGGGGGGACAGGCTGGGGCTGAGGGGTGACAGGCTGGGGGGTGAAGGGTGACAGATGACAGGCTGGGGGGTGACAGGCTGGGGGGGTGAGGGGTGACTGGCTGGGGGGTGAGGGGTGACAGGCTGGGGGGTAAGGGGGGGCAGGCGGGGGGGGGGGTGACAAACTGGGAGGTTAGGGGGGACAGGCTGGGGGGGGACAGGCTGGGGCTGAGGGGTGACAGGCTGGGGGGTGAAGGGTGACAGATGACAGGCTGGGGGGTGAGGGGTGACAGATGACATTTGGTTCCCGCTCTCTGGGAGGGGTAAACATTTCCAGCCCCCATCAGACATAAATAAAGACCCGGCCGGGGTCTCCCCTTCCCCCAATTGTAGAGTTCTCCTCACTTCCTGTCTGATGAACCTGTTGTCACCGGGACTGGAAGTGAGGGGAAATTTCTCTAATGGAGCCCCAAACTGCAGAGACAACCTGAAAGGAAATCCGTTCCCCTCATGTCTTCTGTCCTGGTGACACTCGTTCTCCTCATTTCTTCTGTCCTGGTGACATCCGTTCCCCTCATGTCTTCTGTCCTGGTGACACCCGTTCTCCTCATGTCTTCTGTCCTGGTGACACCCGTTCTCCTCATGTCTTCTGTCCTGGTGACAGCCGTTCCCCTCATGTCTTCTGTCCTGGTGACAGCCGTTCCCCTCATGTCTTCTGTCCTGGTGACACCCGTTCTCCTCATGTCTTCTGTCCTGGTGACACCCGTTCTCCTCATGTCTTCTGTCCTGGTGACACCCGTTCTCCTCATGTCTTCTGTCCTGGTGACACCCGTTCTCCTCATGTCTTCTGTCCTGGTGACATCCGTTCTCCTCATGTCTTCTATCCTGGTGACACTCGTTCTCCTCATGTCTTCTGTCCTGGTGACATCCGTTCTCCTCATGTCTTCTGTCCTGGTGACACCCGTTCTCCTCATGTCTTCTGTCCTGGTGACATCCGTTCTCCTCATGTCTTCTGTGTTCTCCTCATGTCTTCTGTCCTGGTGACACACCCGTTCTCCTCATGTCTTCTGTCCTGGTGACACCCGTTCTCCTCATGTCTTCTGTCCTGGTGACATCCGTTCTCCTCATGTCTTCTGTCCTGGTGACATCCGTTCTCCTCATGTCTTCTGTCCTGGTGACATCCGTTCTCCTCATGTCTTCTGTCCTGGTGACACCCGTTCTCCTCATGTCTTCTGTCCTGGTGACACCCGTTCTCCTCATGTCTTCTGTCCTGGTGACACCCGTTCTCCTCATGTCTTCTGTCCTGGTGACACCCGTTCCCCTCATGTCTTCTGTCCTGGTGACACCCGTTCTCCTCATGTCTTCTGTCCTGGTGACACCCGTTCTCCTCATGTCTTCTGTCCTGGTGACACCCGTTCTCCTCATGTCTTCTGTCCTGGTGACACCCGTTCTCCTCATGTCTTCTGTCCTGGTGACACCCGTTCTCCTCATGTCTTCTGTCCTGGTGACACCCGTTCTCCACATGTCTTCTGTCCTGGTGACACCCGTTCTCCTCATGTCTTCTGTCCTGGTGACACCCGTTCTCCTCATGTCTTCTGTCCTGGTGACACCCGTTCTCCTCATGTCTTCTGTCCTGGTGACACCCGTTCTCCTCATGTCTTCTGTCCTGGTGACACCCGTTCTCCTCATGTCTTCTGTCCTGGTGACACCCGTTCTCCTCATGTCTTCTGTCCTGGTGACACCGTTCTCCTCATGTCTTCTGTCCTGGTGACACCCGTTCTCCTCATGTCTTCTGTCCTGGTGACACCCGTTCTCCTCATGTCTTCTGTCCTGGTGACACCCGTTCTCCTCATGTCTTCTGTCCTGGTGACACCCGTTCCCCTCATGTCTTCTGTCCTGGTGACATCCGTTCTCCTCATGTCTTCTGTCCTGGTGACACCCGTTCTCCTCATGTCTTCTGTCCTGGTGACAGCCGTTCTCCTCATGTCTTCTGTCCTGGTGACATCCGTTCTCCTCATCATGTCTTCTGTCCTGGTGACATCCGTTCTCCTCATGTCTTCTGTCCTGGTGACACACGTTCTCCTCATGTCTTCTGTCCTGGTGACACACGTTCTCCTCATGTCTTCTGTCCTGGTGACACCCGTTCTCCTCATGTCTTCTGTCCTGGTGACACCCGTTCTCCTCATGTCTTCTGTCCTGGTGACACCGTTCTCTCCTCATGTCTTCTGTCCTGGTGACACCCGTTCTCCTCATGTCTTCTGTCCTGGTGACACCCGTTCTCCTCATGTCTTCTGTCCTGGTGACACCCGTTCTCCTCATGTCTTCTGTCCTGGTGACACCCGTTCTCCTCATGTCTTCTGTCCTGGTGACACCGTTCTCCTCATGGTCTTCTGTCCTGGTGACACCCGTTCCCCTCATGTCTTCTGTCCTGGTGACACCCGTTCTCCTCGTTCCCCTCACGTCTTCTGTCCTGGTGACACCCGTTCTCCTCACGTCTTCTGTCCTGGTGACATCCGTTCTCCTCACGTCTTCTGTCCTGGTGACATCCGTTCTCCTCATGTCTTCTGTCCTGGTGACACCCGTTCTCCTCATGTCTTCTGTCCTGGTGACACCCGTTCTCCTCATGTCTTCTGTCCTGGTGACATCTGTTCTCCTCATGTCTTCTGTCCTGGTGACACCCGTTCTCCTCATGTCTTCTGTCCTGGTGACACCCCGTGTCCCCTCATGTCTTCTGTCCTGGTGACACCCGTTTCTCCTCATGTCTTCTGTCCTGGTGACATCCGTTCCCCTCATGTCTTCTGTCCTGGTGACACCCGTTCTCCTCATGTCTTCTGTCTGTGTGACATCTGTTCTCCTCATGTCTTCTGTCCTGGTGACACCCGTTCTCCTCATGTCTTCTGTCCTGGTGACATCTGTTCTCCTCATGTCTTCTGTCCTGGTGACACCCGTTCCCCTCATGTCTTCTGTCCTGGTGACACCCGTTCTCCTCATGTCTTCTGTCCTGATGACATCTGTTCTCCTCATGTCTTCTGTCCTGGTGACACCCGTTGTCCGGAGTTACCCTTTAATTCCTCCAGCCTGTCGTCCGATGTGGATGTTCCTCCAACTCAGGGAATGTTGGCGGAGTGCCGCTGTAGATGGGGGGGGGGGGGTGGCTGTATTCCCGGACATTTCCAGGGTTCATAGAGGGAGAAGTCACTGCACAGCTGGACCTGGGTGGGGGCCCCTCCCCCCTCCCGATCCTCCAGATGTGACACCCCGCCCCTCCCGATTGTCTCTAAAGTGAGGAATGTGATGTCAGGAATTCCCCTGCTGGGACCCCCTCCCAATGAGTGCCGCCAATCACAGCTCTCCATATTCCGAAACATTGAACAGAGAAAATCCATCCGTTCACCCATCCATCCGTCCATCCATTCACCAATCCGTCCATCCCTCTGATTGTGTGTCTTGTGTCCCCCATGCAGGTCTGGCGCTCCCCGTCTCTGATCAGACGCCATATTGGGAGGTTTTCCCTCAGCTGAGTGACGGTGAGGGGCGCGCAGTGACCCCCCAGGAAGTGGTCAGGGTGAGTACCCTCTCCTCAATTCTCCATCTGTAAGCTGGGTTGTCCCTGGACCCCCCCCCCCCACTGTTACCCCCTCTCCAGTCACGGGGCCGGAGACATTGTCAGTATATAGCCAGCTCAGACTGCACGGTAATTAGGAGGAGGGCTCCTTTAATAGAAGAGTGGTTTGGGGCGGAGGGCTCCTTTAATAGAAGAGTGGTTTGGGGCGGAGGGCTCCTTTAATAGAAGAGTGGTTTGGGGCGGAGGGCTCCTTTAATAGAAGAGTGGTTTGGGGCGGAGGGCTCCTTTAATAGAAGAGTGGTTTGGGGCGGAGGGCTCCTTTAATAGAAGATGTTTGAGGCGGAGGGCTCCTTTAATAGGGCTCCTTTAATAGAAGAGGTTTGGGGCGGAGGGCTCCTTTAATAGAAGAGAGGTTTGGGGCGGAGGGCTCCTTTAATAGAAGAGAGGTTTGGGGCGGAGGGCTCCTTTAAGAGAAGAGAGGTTTGGGGCGGAGGGCTCTTTTAATAGAAGAGGTTTGGGGCGGAGGGCTCCTTTAATAGAAGAGGTTTGGGGCGGAGGGCTCCTTTAAGAGAAGAGAGGTTTGAGGCGGAGGGCTCCTTTAATATAAGAGAGGTTTGGGGCGGAGGGCTCCTTTAATAGAAGAGGTTTGGGGCGGAGAGCTCCTTTAATAGAAGAGCTCTGTGCAGTGTTTGTCTCTCGGGCGTGGCGCGGTGAGAGTGGGCGGGGCCTGGGACAGGTGCGGCAGGCAGGTGTTGGTTATTAACCCCGTCCCGTCCTGCGATGACATCATCACCTCGGCCTCCTCTGGAAGGAGTGAGACATTTCCTGACCTCACCAGGGAGGGTTCCTTCCTCCCCCGCCCGGGAACAATGAGGGGGAGGGGCACGCCCACCTCTCACTTCCCAATTCTTGAGTGTAAAGGAGAACACCGCAGCTGTACACCGTGACAGACTCTGCGCCCGACACCCTGTGACCTCACATAGAGTGTGGATCCTTGCACTCCAGAGGTGTCGGGATCCCCCCCCCCCTCCTCCAGTGATGAGGAGGGTGTGATGAGTTTTCTCTGATTACAGATCCTGTTGGAGTGTCCGGAGGGGGGAGGGGAGCTTTATGTTTCCTTTCCTCACTATCTGACCCCCCCATCCTGAGAGCGGAGAGGAGACACGCAGATCTCCACGGCCTCAGCCAGCAAGGGGGGAGCTCATTAGAGGGTCCGTGATTAGGGTCAGGTTCGGATATTAAGGTCAGGATTAAGGTGGGGTCAGGGTTAGGTTCAAGATTAAGGTGGGATCAGGATTAGGTAGGATCAGGGTTAGGGTCAGGATTAAGGTGGGATCAGGATTAGGTAGGATCAGGGTTAGGGTCAGGATTAGGTGAGATCAGGGTTAGGGTCAGGATTAGGTGGGATCAGGGTTAGGGTCAGGATTAGGTGGGATCAGGGTTAGGGTCAGGATTAGGTGGGATCAGGGTTAGGGTCAGGATTAGGTGGGATCAGGGTTAGGGTCCGGATTAGGTGAGATCAGGGTTAGGGTCAGGATTAGGTGAGATCAGGGTTAGGGTCAGGATTAGGTAGGATCAGGGTTAGGATCAGGATTGGGTGGGATCAGGGTTAGGGTCAGGATTAGGTGGGGTCAGGATTAGGTGGGATCAGGGTTAGGGTCAGGATTAGGTGGGATCAGGGTTAGGGTCAGGATTAGGTGGGATCAGGGTTAGGGTCAGGATTAGGTGGGATCAGGGTTAGGGTCAGGATTAGGTGAGATCAGGGTTAGGGTCAGGATTAGGTGGGATCAGGGTTAGGGTCCGGATTAGGTAGGATCAGGGTTAGGGTCAGGATTAGGTGAGATCAGGGTTAGGGTCAGGATTAGGTGGGATCAGGGTTAGGGTCCGGATTAGGTGAGATCAGGGTTAGGGTCAGGATTAGGTGGGATCGTGATTAGTTAGGATCAGGGTTAGGGTCAGGATTAGGTGGGATCAGGGTTAGGGTCAGGATTAGGTGGGATCAGGGTTAGGGTCAGGATTAGGTGGGGTCAGTATTAGGTGGGATCAGGATTAGGTGGGATCAGGGTTAGGTAGGATCAGGGTTAGGGTCAGGATTAGATGGGATCAGGGTTAGGGTCAGGATTAGGTGGGATCAGGGTTAGGTAGGATCAGGGTTAGGGTCAGGATTATGTGGGATCAGGGTTAGGGTCAGGATTAGGTGGGATCAGGGTTAAGTAGGATCAGGGTTATTGTCAGGATTAGGTGGAATCATGGTTAGGGTCAGGATTAGGTGGGATCAGGGTTAGGTAGGATCAGGGTTAGGGTCAGGATTAGGTGGAATCAGGGTTAGGGTCAGGATTAGGTAGGGTTAGGGTCAGGATTAGGTGGAATCAGGGTTAGGGTCAGGATTAGGTAGGGTTAGGGTCAGGATTAGGTGGAGTCAGGGTTAGGGTCAGGATTAGGTAGGGTTAGGGTCAGGATTAGGTGGGGTCAGGATTAGGGGGTTAGTTATTATTAGGATCAGAGTAGTGTCAGGATCAGGGGGGTTAGGAGCAGGATTATGGTCAAGGTTAGGCAGTAAGGACCATGATTAGGGTTAGGGTAGGGTCAGGTTCAAACTTTAGGGTCAGGTTTAGGGGGTAAGGACCATGATTAGGGTCAGAGTCATAGTTAGGGTAGGGTCAGGTTCCAATATAAGGGTCAGGTTTAGGGGGTTAGGGTCAAGGTTAGGCAGTTAGGACCATGATTAGGGTCAGAGTTATTAGAGTCATAGTTAGGGTAGGGTCGGGTACAGATATATGGGTTGGGTTTAGGGGGTTAGAAGCAGGATTAGGGTCAGGGTTTTCAGAGTCATTGGGTCAGGTTCAGACATTGGGGTTAGGAGCAGGATTAGGGTTATCAGTTATTAGAGCCATAGTTGGGGTAGGGTCAGGTACAGGTATAGGGGCCAAGTTTTACGGTAGGATCAGGGTTAGGGAGTTAGCTAGGATCAGAGTAGGGTTAGGGGGTTAGAATCTGGATTAAGTAATTGGGACCATGATTAGGGTCAGGGTTAGAGTCATAGTTAGGGTAGGGTCAAGTTCAGAGATTAAGGTCAGGGTTAGGGGGTTATGGGCAGGGTTAGGTTTAGGAGGTTAGGGTCATGTATAGGGTAAGATCAGGTTTGGACATTAGGGTCAGGATATGGGGTTTATAGTCCCGGGTCAGAATAAGTTCAGGTTCAGACATTAGAGCCAAGATTAGGGTCAGGATTAGAAGGTTAGGGTTATGTATAGGATAGGATCAGGTTAGGAGGTTAGGATCATGTTTGGGGGTTGGGATCAGGGTTAGGGGGTTGGGGTCATGGTTAGGGGGTTGGGGTCAGGGTTAGGAGGTTAGGGTAAGGTGGTTGGGGTCAGGGTTAGGAGGTTAGGATCAGGGTTAGGGGGTTGGGGTCAGGGTTAGGAGGTTAGGATCAGGGTTAGGAGGTTAGGATCAGGGTTAGGGGGTTGGGGTCAGGGTTAGGAGGTTAGGATCAGGGTTAGGGGGTTGTGGTCAGGGTTAGGATCAGGGTTAGGGGGTTGGGGTCATGGTTAGGGGGTCGGGGTCAGGGTTAGGGGGTTGGGGTCAGGGTTAGGGGGTCGGGGTCATGGTTAGGGGGTCATGGTTAGGGGGTCAGGGTTAGGGGGTTGGGGTCAGGGTTAGGATCAGGGTTAGGGGGTCGGGATCAGGGTTAGGGGGTCTGGGTCATGGTTAGGGGGTCGGGGTCATGGTTAGGGGGTTGGGGTCATGGTTAGGGGGTTGGGGTCAGAGTTAGGGGGTTGGGGTCATGGTAAGGGGGTTGGGGTCAGGGTCAGGGTTAGGATCAGGGTTAGGGGGTTGAGGTCATGGTTAGGGGGTTGGGGTCAGGGTTAGGGGGTTGGGGTCATGGTTAGGGGGTTGGGGTCATGGTTAGGGGGTTGGGGTCAGGGTTAGGATCAGGGTTAGGGGTTGAGGTCATGGTTAGGGGGTTGGGGGTTGGGGTCAGGGTTAGGGGGTCGGGGTCATGGTTAGGGGGTCGGGTCATGGTTAGGGGGTTGGGGTCAGAGTTAGGGGGTCGGGGTCATGGTTAGGGGGTCGGGTCATAGGGGGTCGGGTCATGGTTAGGGGGTTGGGGTCAGAGTTAGGGGGTTGGGGTCATGGTAAGGGGGTTGGGGTCATGGTTAGGGGGTTGGGGGTCAGGGTTGGGGTCAGGGTTGGGGTCATGGTTGGGGTCAGGGTTAGGGGGTAGGGGTCATGGTTAGGGGGTTGGGGTCATGGTCGGGGTCAGGGTTAGGGGGTTGGGGTCAGGGTTAGGGGGTTGGGGATCTCAGACACAGCTCTGCCATTCATTACTGATACACAGAGGACTCCTAGGCCCTATACAGGAGTACTACCTCCACCCTCCTATTGGTGGCACCATCACCTCAGTGTGGTTATTGGTGAGGCCTGGCAATGTAGGGATGGCGCCCGGCTCCCAGGGCCTCCATACACAACATGGTGGTCTTGTGGTGCTCGTCCTCCTTCTCCATCCCAGGAATCCTCCGCTCACTCCAGCCACTCTGTGTGCCGCCATCTCTCCTTCCAGAGTCTGCACTGAGGAGACTCCCACCATGGCTCCAATATGTCACATGACGGGTGGCCTTGTTGTACTTGGTGGAGAGCTGCTGGCCAAGAATGGAAGGGCCCCTGATTACCCGATGGAGCCGGTACAGAGTGTTGCCTGCACTCCCCCAGTAGATGTATACGCTGTATCTCTGTCTATATATATATATATCTGGACAGGAAGGTCGGGAACACATTGTAGCGGAATGTCGGAGAGTTTACACTCCACTGTGACTAAATAAATAACACTTTCCTGCTGGCGCTTTCCTCCGAGAAAACCCGAGTGTCCTCCTAGAGATCAGTCCAAGACATGGAGAAGGAGGGCCGCACCAAGAGAAGGAGGGACGCCGCACCAAGAAAAGGAGCGCTGCACCAAGAGAAGGAGGGACGCTGCACCAAGAGAAGGAGGAGCGCACCAAGAGAAGGAGATCCGCCGCACCAAGAGAAGGAGCGCCGCACCAAGAGAAGGAGGCCCGCCGCACCAAGAGAAGGAGGGACGCCGCACCAAGAAAAGGAGCGCTGCACCAAGAGAAGGAGGGACGCTGCACCAAGAGAAGGAGGGACGCTGCACCAAGAGAAGGGGCACCGCACCAAGAGAAGGAGGGACGCCGCACCAAGAGAAGGAGCGCCGCACCAAGAGAAGGAGGACCGCACCAAGAGAAGGAGCTCCGCCGCACCAAGAGGAGATCCGCTGCACCAAGAGAAGCAGGCCCGCCGCACCAAGAGAAGGAGGCCCGCCGCACCAAGAGAAGGAGGCCCGCCGCACCAAGAGAAGGAGGCCCGCACCAAGAGAAGGAGCTCCGCCGCACCAAGAGAAGGAGGCCCGCCGCACCAAGAGAAGGAGGCCCGCCGCACCAAGAGAAGGAGGCCCGCCGCACCAAGAGAAGGAGCTCCGCCGCACCAAGAGAAGGAGGCCCGCCGCACCAAGAGAAGGAGGCCCGCCGCACCAAGAGAAGGAGGCCAGCCGCACCAAGAGAAGGAGATCGCACCAAGAGAAGGGGCACCGCACCAAGAGAAGGAGGGCCGCACCAAGAGAAGGGGCACGGAGCACCGCACCAAGAGAAGGAGCTCCGCTGCACCAAGAGAAGGAGGCCCGCACCAAGAGAAGGAGCTCCGCCACACCAAGAGAAGGAGGCCCGCCGCACCGAGAGAAGGAGCTCCGCCGCACCAAGAGAAGGAGCTCCGCCGCACCAAGAGAAGGAGCTCCGCCGCATCAAGAGAAGGAGCTCCGCCGCACCAAGAGAAGGAGCTCCGCCGCACCAAGAGAAGGAGCTCCGCCGCACCAAGAGAAGGGGCACCGCGCCAAGAGAAGGGGCACCGCACCAAGAGAAGGAGGGCCGCACCAAGAGAAGGGGCACCGCACCAAGAGAAGGAGCTCCGCCGCACCAAGAGACGGAGCTCCGCCGCACCAAGAGAAGGAGCTCCGTCGCACCAAGAGAAGGGGCACCGCACCAAGAGAAGGGGCACCGCACCAAGAGAAGGAGGGCCGCACCAAGAGAAGGGGCACCGCACCAAGAGAAGGAGCGCTGCACCAAGAGAAGGGGCACCGCACCAAGAGAAGGAGCTCCGCCGCACCAAGAGGAGATCCGCTGCACCAAGAGAAGCAGGCCCGCTGCACCAAGAGAAGCAGGCCCGCCGCACCAAGAGAAGGAGGCCCGCCGCACCAAGAGAAGGAGGCCCGCCGCACCAAGAGAAGGAGGCCCGCCGCACCAAGAGGAGGAGGCCCGCCGCACCAAGAGCAGGAGGCCCGCCGCACCAAGAGAAGGAGGCCCGCCGCACCAAGAGAAGGAGGCCCGCCGCACCAAGAGAAGGAGGCCCGCCGCACCAAGAGAAGGAGGCCCGCCGCACCAAGAGAAGGAGGCCCGCCGCACCAAGAGAAGGAGGCCCGCCGCACCAAGAGAAGGAGGCCGGCCGCACCAAGAGAAGGAGGCCCGCCGCACCAAGAGAAGGAGCACCGCACCAAGAGAAGGGGCACCGCACCAAGAGAAGGGGCACCGCACCAAGAGAAGGGGCACGGAGCACCGCACCAAGAGAAGGAGCTCCGCTGCACCAAGAGAAGGAGGCCCGCACCAAGAGAAGGAGCTCCGCCACACCAAGAGAAGGAGGCCCGCCGCACCGAGAGAAGGGGCACCGCACCAAGAGAAGGAGCTCCGCCGCACCAAGAGAAGGAGCTCCGCCGCACCAAGAGAAGGGGCACCGCGCCAAGAGAAGGGGCACCGCGCCAAGAGAAGGAGGGCCGCACCAAGAGAAGGAGCTCCGCCGCACCAAGAGAAGGAGCTCCGCCGCACCAAGAGAAGGAGCTCCGCCGCACCAAGAGAAGGAGCTCCGCCGCACCAAGAGAA